>CATIWM010011628.1:0-11469 GCA_949671775.1 Mallotus repandus | reverse complement strand
TTGTCTTCTAATACCAAAATAAGGTAATAAATAATAAATAAAAAAAAGTAGAAAAGGCGCGTGTTTTCACTTTATACTTATAATGAGGAAAATTTTTGAAAACAACAAAAACTTGTTTTCCACTTTTCTTTTAAAATTGTGAAAATGGTGAAAATAATTTTCAAGTGAAATTTTTGTAAAAACACTCAAAGTAAACACAAAATTCTATTTTTTGTTTTTATTTTGAAAATTTGCTAGAAAACTGGAGTAATTTTCTGTAAGTAAACACAATCTAAAGCTTTCATTGAAGAAAACCATATTACAACCGCTGCAACAAAATTGCAGCTAAATAAGCAAAACACAAAATACATGACCTGATCTAACCATTCCATGTTTACATGATTGGGATTACTAAACTGAGTAACCACTTCATTTATACTGAAGAACATCTAATCAGAGCAAACTATTACAACAAAACCATGACACACTAATCATTTTGCACCCTGATTTTTCTTGTTGAATATTTGTCCTACTGTTCTTAAGACTAAAGAAAATGAAGAACAACCCTATGGTTGTAAAAAGAAAACCTAAATAATTTGACTCCAGGTGCAAACATATAATACAAAAAAGATTGAACAAAAATTTATTTGCACTAAACAGAACTAAGCTGCTTGAAAATGATAGATCAAAAGCTTTTTGTTGTAGTCCAGGCCATCTACTTCCTATAGCTTCTTCCGTTATCAGATTGGTATCTCCTCGTTGGACTAGGACTGGAGTGACGAACTGATGCCATGACGACCTTCTTCTTTAAGCAACCATTATCGTCGTCTGGTTGGAGACTCCAAGGGCTATTGGATATGGATCGAGGACAAAAGCTTGTCTTCATTTTCAGACAATTGATACCCTTCAAGTAAATTCCTATTTAATTGATACCTTATTTTCTTAAATAAAAGATTATTTGCAAAACAAGGATGTCCAAGTCAAGTAGGAAAAGGAGTTCCTTATCAGGAAGACTCCCGGATCAGGAAGGAAAACCTCCTAAATAAAGAACAAGTCCTACATAGAAGAGGAATCTTATTCCTCTTAGGTTTGAGTATGACACTCTCTATAAATATTCCTCACTTCTCCCTCAACTATTCATTCTATTTCTTTAGCTTATTGTTCTCTATATCTCCCTAAACTCTCTCTCTCTGACTTAAGCATCAGAGGGTTTGTGAGGGAAACTCCACATCTCACATTGATCCTTTATTGGATACATGATCGCAGGACTCAAAGATTTCAGAAATCAAGTTATCAAGTGGCGTCGTCTATGGGAACCTCTTGAGTCAAAAACCATTATTATTTGCCGAGCTAAAATAAAGTTCATGCCATGATGTCCAACCTGATAGCCATAGATACTCATATCAATCCCCCAGGATCAGCCTCAGATGCTCTCACTAACCCATCGGCCCTTGTCCCTCCTATTAACCTATCTGCTCCTATCTTACCTATTGACCCATTAGCTCTCATTCATCATGTAAGGTCATCGTCTAAAATCCCTTTTAATACACACTTGTCATCCGGAGTCATCTAGGGTTAGGCAACCCCTGGCACTAGCTTTCCCTACTATGCTCCTCTGCCTCATACTAGTCGACCCATTCCTTCTGTGCCCTTCCCAAGTCTTTTAGAAACCCCCATCTAAAACATACCAGACCTAAACACAATAACCCACACATTCTCTAGTGAGTAGAGAGGCAATGATCCAGAGCATCCAAGCTCAGATGGCTCTCATGCAATAATAATTGAACGCCCTTATCCAAAATAGTAATCCTAGAGCAGATAATATAGAAAATAATGTGAACTTGCCACCTATAGCTACCCAGAGTGCTCATACACGAGATAAATAAACCCAGAAAGAACCGGAAGGGGAATCTAGTATAAGCCACCCAGTGATTGATGACTCCCAAATAGCCCAGAAAGTGGAACAAGTAATCCAAAAGGCTCGAATAGGACTAAAGAAGGAAGATGAATGCGTGCTAGAAGGAACAACGCCCTTTGTGAGTAGAATTAATAAGACAAAGATGCCATCCAAGTTCAAACTGCCTCAATTGGAATAGTACAATGGCATTGAAGATCCAGTCAACCACGTATCATCATTCATAATAAAAATGATGCTCCAGAATGTTAATGACGGGATTCTATATCCAGTCTTCCCTAACACGCTCACTTAAATTGCTTAGAGGTGGTTTCACCAACTTCCAAAGAACTTTATTTTATCTTTTAAAGAGTTGGTCGAGAAGTTCAGAATGTGATCGTCTTTTGAAGAGTTGGTCGAGAAGTTCAGAACGTGGTTTATCACTAACATTCCTCTTGCCAAAAGCATAAATGATCTCCGGACATGCAGGTAGGAAATCAGTGAATCGTTAAGAAGCTACTTGGACAGATTCAATAAGGTGGCTATGCAGATCGAGAACTTAAATGATGAAGTGGCTATTGAGGCACTAAAAAATGGAACTCGATTAGGAAAACTTAAAGACAAGATCTTGGCAAAAGAGCCATGCACCTTCTCAGAGGTCATTTTTATGGCTACTAAGCTGATCAAGATGGATGATGACAGAAGATTGCGTAGGGATGATGAGAATCCACCTTTCAAAAAGAATGAAAAAACTTGATCAAAGAAGACATCCAGCTTCCTGAAACAATGTCAAGAACCCAACGAAAGGGTTCAGAAGAGAAACTGAAGGATTTACACCCCTAAATACTTCCAGATCCATAATTCTTATATATATTAGAGAAAATAGAGTAGGCATAACTCCAGCCAGGAAGCTGACCCCCCCTAAGGAGAGGAGCATCGAACAGAAATAAGTAGTGTCAATATCATCGAGGTTTCGGGCATGAAACAGATGCATACCGAGACCTCGCATGGTCAATTGAACAATTAATCAAAAATGGGAAGCTAAGGAGATTCATAAGAACTCGAGATATGAGTGATCAAGTTAAGGATTCCCCAGACATGAAGAAAGCTCGTAATGAAGTAGCTAGAGTTATTAACATGATCGTCAGAGGTGAAACATCAGCCGAGAAGAAAATGAAAAGACCATGGAGGGAAGAATATCGAGTATCTAAATGAAGGCTGACCATCACATTTAGATATGATGATAGGGAACATGTCCAACATCCCTATAATAACGCCTGGTCATGAGTGCATATATATAGAATTATCTGGTGAAAAGACTTCTGATAGATGAGGGTAGCACTATTAATGCACTTTCATAGAATGCTTATAAAGCCATGGGAGGTTCAATCACTAATTTAAAAATGATTAAAAACTCCATCACCAACTTTTGTGGAGGAACAGTCCAGCCAGTAGGAGTGGTGGAACTAGAAGTGAAATTTGGAAACCAGGGCACCAGAGATATAAAAGCAATCAGATCTTTATTAAATGTGGTAGATCTCCCACTTACCTATAACGGGATCATCAGAAGGCCGATTCTATATAAGATTGACACTGCCACAAGCATCAAGCGGCTAACTATTAAAATCCCTTTAGAAGACCAAGTAATAACTATACACGGAGAAAAGTCAATGACCAAACAATGTTATCAAATGGCAGTAAAGCCATGAATGGAAGTGTTCCCTTTGGAAGCTTTAGAAACAAAAAGGCAAGGAGCAAATCCAGAACCTGTTGACCAGGTCTAGACTCTAAAGATAGTTGAAGGTAAGACAGTTAGAATTGGTGGTGAACTTAACGAGCACATCAACAAAGAAATTAGTAAAGTTCTAAATAAGCATTCAAATAGTTTTGCTTCATAAGCGTCTGATATTGTGGGAGTAGATCCTTGAATCGCATCTCACAGCCTGAACATTAACTCGTGAGCCAAGCCCGTGGTTCAAAAAAAGAGGATGTTCACCTATGAGAGACAGAAGGTAATCGTTGAGGAGACCAAGAAGCTATTAGATGTTGGATTTATTAAAAAAGTTAAACATCCAGAGTGGGTAGCTAATGTGGTACTGGTCAAGAAAGCCAATGGAAAGTACATAATGTGTGTCGACTACACAGACCTGAATAAGGTGTGCCCCAAAGACAGCTACTCCTTACCTACGATCGATCAGTTAGTAGATTCAACAGCTTACCATAACTTATATAGCTTTATTGATGCCACCTAGGGATACTACTAGATTCCAATGAAAGAAGAAGACCAAGAGAAAACATCCTTATTACGCATGAGGGTCTTTATTATTACAGAGTCATGCCTTTTGGATTGAAAAACACCAGAGCAACATATTAGAGGCTGATGAATCATGTCTTCCAAAGTGAGATTAGGAAAAATATGGATGTATATGTAGATAACATTATCGTCAAGAGCCAAAAAGCAAAACAACATGCCGAGGATCTCGAGCAGATCCTCAGCATACTAGACCAATACCAGATCAAGCTAAACCCAGACAAGTGTGTCTTCTAAGTAAGAGCAGGAAAGTTATTGGGATTCATGATTTCACATAGGGGAATATAAGCAAACTCAGAGAAGATGAAAGCTATTCTGAACATGAGAGCTCCGAAGTCACTAAATAAACTTCAAAAATTCAATGATAGAACCACAGCTCTAGGAAGGTTCATCGCGTGCTCAGCAAAGAAGTGCTTACCCCTATTCCGAGCCTTGAAGAATTCTAAAAAATTTGAAGGGAATGACATATATGAGACAACTTTTGAAGAAATTAGGAAGTTCCTGACTTCACCTCCGTTGCTCAACAGACCAGTCCTGGGCGAGACTTTGTATTTGTATCTTTCTGTTGGTCATGAGTCTATAGACTTGGTATTAGTATGAGAAGAAGGAAGCCAACAAAGCTCAATTTATTATGTCAGCAAGATCCTAAAAAATGCAGAGATCTAGTATCGCAAACTAGACAAGCTAGCTATGATAGTCATCCACACATCTAAGAAGCTCAAATAGTACTTTTAAGCCCACTCAATAATAGTTAGAACCAATTTCCCTTTAAGAAAATTCTACAGAGGCCAAAAACCTCATGACACTTGGTCCAATGGTCAGTTCAGTTAGGAGAATTCGACATCAGCTATGAGCCTCACCAACAGATAAAGGCTCAAGCCTTAGCAGATTTCATACAAGAGATGATAGTAGAGGAAATAGTCTCTCTTTCATATCCAAAATGGAAGCTATACATTGACGGAGCATTTAGGGCTCAAGGATCTAGAGCTGGGATTATTCTCATAGGGCTAAGTAAAGCCAAAATCAAATATGTTGTCCAGATCAATTACAATGCCATAAACAATGGAGTTGAGTATGAAACATTGATTACAGGACTTAAGTTAGCCATTGAGGTGAGGGCCGAAAATCTTAAAGTCTACTATGACTCTCAATTAGTGGTCAACTAAGTCAAAGGGACATACCAAGTCAAAGAGCCAAGTATGGTCAAATACATCATCCTAGAAAAGCTTTAACAAGAAGGGGGGCAATAGGAAATACTGTAGATTCCCAGGAGCGAGAACACAAAAGTAGACCTATTAGTAAATTCAACATCAGAAGTTGGCAAAACCTTCAATGAGCTAGAGCTAATTGATGAATTGACTAAGCCAAGAATCGAGGAGTTGGAAATTATGAACACTTAGGATGTGGCTGAGTGGATGAAACCAATCATTGAATACTTAAACCATGGCAAACTTAAAACTCAGAAGCTAAGACTCAAAGTAGCACATTACTCCATGTATAAAGGAGAACTCTACAGAAGATCTTTGTCTCACCCGTGGTCAAAATGTGTATCTCTAGAAGAAGGCAATTATGTGTTCAGAGAAATCCACAAAGGAATACAGAGCTCATGAAGCCCAAAGCTCGCTGGTCAGAAAATCATTTCTCCAATGATATTATTGGCCAACTATGTCCCAAGATGCGCTACAACTTGTCCAAACGTGTCCTAAATGTCAACAGTTTACTCGGCTGAATCACAAACTATCAAACATCCAGCATCCCATTGGAAGCCCATGGCCCTTCGCTGTTTGGGGGATGGACATTCTAGAACCTTTTCTAGTCTCAACATCTCAAAGAAGTTCTTGATCATAGCCATTGAACATTTCACCAAATAGGTAGAGGTCGAGGTAGTTCCAACCATCATAGAGGCTCGGATATAATACTTCTTTTGGAAGGAAATTATTTGCAGATTCAGAATATCGCACACTCTGATCATAGATAACGGAAAGCAATTTGATAATGACAAATTTAAGACATTTTGTTCAGACTTGGGCATCAAGCTCAGGTTCACCTCAGTAGCTCATCCCTAGACGAATGGGCAGACAGAAGTTACCAACAGAATCATTATGTAATGATTGAAGAAGAGGCTGGATGAAAAGAAAGGGAACTAGGTTGAAGAGCTCAATAATGTTATTTGGGAATACAGAACAACACCTAGGAATTCATCTAGAGAAACACCTTTCAGACTAACCTACGGAATGGATGTTGTGATCCTTGTAGAGATCAGGTCATTGAGTTACAGAGTAACAAGAGAATTAGACCCAGAAGTCAATAACATTATCACTCTGATATGTCTAGACTTACCAGAAGAAAGAAGAGAGCGAGCATCCATTATCTCAGAAGCTCAGAAATTAAGAGTTGTTGGATATCACAATAAACATTTTCAACCAAAACAGTTCAAAGTCGGAGACCTGGTGCTGAGAAGAGTAGACATCGATAAAGGCAATTTTGGAACAGGCAAACTTGGACCTAACTAGGAAGGCCTTTATCAGATTACAGAAAAAATTACTAAGGGTGCATACAAGAAACGAGATTTACAGGGTAAAGAATTGCCCAGATATTGGAACTCAGATAGTCTGCGCAAGTATTATCAATAAGAAATTGTACTTAGTAAGAGAGAAATATGATTTGAAGTAATAAAATTATTATTTCTATTAACTGTTAAAGTCTGTACAACCAAAAAAAGAAGAAGGAAATTATTCAACATTCATGTTAGCCCCGGATTCCAGAGGCAACCCAACACCAACAGACACTGAACTCGGATTCTCAAAAGATTGATTTTTAGTTGTCTCAGTGGCAGCAGACAATTTCTCTCCAACAACTTCAGGCTCAGTCAGTTGCTAGGAAGTAGCCCCCTTAGCAGCAGTAACTTTCTTTCCCCAAGCCTTTAGGTCCTTTAGCCACTTTGGAGCATACTTCTTCGTAGCCTCTACCTCAGAAGCTAGCCTGGCCAGATCACTAGATGTTAATTTCTTCAGCTCAGAGAAGTCTAGATCACTATACTGAGCAAGCAATACCCTCTTAGACTCGGACTTATAGGCTTTGAGAAATCTGGTTACCATTTCCAAGTAAGACTTCAAGTCTTCCTTTTGAGCATCCTTCTCTTTAGCCAATTTTTTCTTCAAAGCATCCAGGTTGGCATCCTACTCTTCAATTCTTTTGGTCAGCTGAGCCTAGGTATGCTCGAGCTCTTGGATCTTTTTTTGGCAAGACTCAACTTCAGATTTCCATTTCATTTGCTCTGTCTCTACAATCTCTAAAGCACGCCTTGCCGCGTCAAGCTTCTTCTCATATTCTAGCTCAATGGAACAAAGTTTTTCTTCCTTCAAGCTGTTTTCACTCTTCAGGAAATATTGTTTATCCTTCCATAGCAATAACCCTTGTACCAACTGGAAAAGAAAAACATCAAGTCTCAGAAAACTTAAAAATATATGCAAATTTAAAGGTTTATGTAGGTACCTCTAGTGTCTATGAAATCAAAGTATTAGGAAGCTCGTCCTTATCCAAGTCCATCCACCACAATATATCCTTCGGAAGATGCAAGGACTCAGCATATCGATCTCGAACTTTTGCATTTTGAATGCTCGGAGGATTCATCTTCTGGAGGATAAATTTCCTCCTGTCTGGACGTCCAGGGATCCAGGGACATTTTATGAATAACTCGTTCCCCTCAACTAGCTCCTCTTCATCCAAACTTGGCTCTTGAGTGCATTTTCTTAGAATTTTGGTGGTTTCGATAACCACCACCTGCACTGGAGGTGGCGTTAGATCTTCAACAGTTATTAAAGGCGGATTAAAATGAACCTTAAGAACACCTTCCTCCTGGGTTAAGTCTGTGACACCCAGATCTAACCCGAGCGACTCCGATTGCTTATCGTCTGCAATGTTTATTCCATCTGTAAAAGTGAAATAATCAACCATCTATAAAATAAAATAAAATGACGATGTTAGAATATACCTTCGGAAGCTCAAAATTTACCAGCTAAAGTCCTGTCTCCAAAATATACTCGTCGAATGTATCAATGAGAGCAATTCTCAGCAGATGTGCCCTTAGTTATACTTTCTCAGTGCAACTGGTGCACCAACTATTTGTCCTCCTCAGGTAGACTGGGAAGGCGCCTCACTTTGTGGCATTTGTCTACCCACATGCGCCATATATTAATGAAATCTAAAGGATGTTCAACAATAAAAAATCTATGCCTTCAGGACTTCTGTAAATTCGGAAGGTTGATAAAAATACTGTTATTGGGAGTAGCTGACAGTGAGAAGGTTAGTTCCCCCTTTTTCTTATTCAAACTATACATGAATCAAAACATCTCAAAGTCTGGTTCTCCATTCTCTCTATGTATAAGCTCTATGTACCCTATTAAGATCCTATAGCTATTGGGATGGAGTTGCCCAAGAGCAATATTAAACCTATTCAAAAAAGCCTTAACAATTGGATCAATAGGAAATCACAGACCACCTTCTAACTGGTCCGCATACGCTACCATCCTCACCATATATGTAAAAGGCTCATGAGCCCTAAAACCTATCTTAACAGTATGCAACAAGAAGTCATTTGGAATACTATATCTTTGCCTATACCACACCAACATACTCTCATCCACTATGGATTCGAATATATCTGACTTCACTTGTTCTTATAGAGCCATTACAAATAAAGAAGAAGAAAAGTAATGCTAATGAGAACTGAAGAATATTCACTTAAAAATTCAAAGAATTTTGACAGCAAATATTAACAAAGGCAGATGAGCGAACAGAGCACACGAGACAGTGAAAGAAGCAAAATGAATAGGAGACGCAGTGAGGGTTTCTCTCTGCAATAAAATTAGTTATTTATAAAGCAAAAGAAAAATCCAGGAGGACATCAGGCACCCTTAGGGCAGAATGCTCAAAAGACATCCCTCAAGGGTAAACCGGCCAATACCCCCTTGCCATAAACACTCATTACCAGCGTAGTTATCAATACAGTTATCCTTTCAACTGACGCGACTCTTAAGCAGTGCAGCGTGATGGAACATCTCATCTTCTAACAAATGAACAGACACATCAATTACACAAATTCAAAATTTACAAGAGCATATCAAAATGCGTGAAACTTATAAATCATGCATCTCGCTGCCAGATGTCACAAATCTCAAGTTGCTATATTGCATCGAGCATCTCATAAAGTTGAGTATACACGGAAACTCGCATCCTCGGGTAGCTATATTCCACCGAGCATCTCACAAAGTTGAGTATATATGGAAACTTGCATCCTCGGGTTGCTATATTGTACTGAGCATCTTATAAAGTTGAGTATATATGGAAACTCGCATCCTTGGGTTGCTATTTTACACCGAGCATCTCATAAAGTCTAGTATATATGAAAACTAACACCCTCACATCGTTTTTCAGCACTGAGTTATCAAAACTCCAGCACTAGCTGGTCCCATTCTGCGTGTTACAACAACACTGGTGGGTTAATCCCTCGAAACATGTATTAACACTGAGCATCTGTATAAATCCAGTTGGCATCTCTTTATTTTACTCAGATGTCCAAAATTTGAAGACTCGGTACCGAGCATCTCGACCTTTAGTGACTAAGGCTGGCCACCTTAGCTCACTTTTCAGCATCAACATGCAATCCTCAGTCTCTCCATCAGAACTCTTTACTCTGAGTTATCATCACCGCATATATTGAACTTCAGAAATCTCGGATATAAATATCTGACCAGACTTGCGGGGGGGACTCTAGATTCCCTTCAGGTAAATTTCTATTTAATTGATATCTTATTTTCCTAAATAAAAGGTTACTTGCAGAGCAAGGATGTCCAAGTAAAGTAGGAAAAGGAGTTCCTTATCAAGAAGACTCCTAGATCAAGAAGGAAATCCTCCTAAATAAAGAACAAGTCCTACATAGAAGAGGAATCATATTCCTCTCAGGTTTGAGCATGACACTCTCTATAAATACTCCTCACTTCTCCCTCAACTATTCATTCTATTCCTTTAGCTTATTGCTCTCTCTATCTCCCTAAATTCTCTCTCTCTGACTTAAGTATCGGAGGGTTTATGGGAGAAACCTCACATCTCACCTTACTCCTGTTGGATACTTGATCGCAGGATTTGGAGGTTCCAAAAATCAAGTTATCAACAGCCATCATCTCCAAACTGGAGCTGGTTCCATTTGAGAACTAAATCAAATCTAAGTTATTATTAGACTAAAAATTATAAGAAAAAAAAAGAACTGAGAAGAAGAGATTATGGTTTTTGCCAAAAATGGCCAAAAAACCACCTTAAAAAACTAAAACCACTATCAAAACCACTTTTAGATAAACATCTAACTTCTCAACTAGAGAGAAAAGCTCTCTAGATAGCACTAATTTGGTGTATAATTTTTTAATTTTTAATGTTAGTTAATGGTAGTTAAAATAATTTTTTTTTTGTTTTTAATATTTTTTTTCCGATCAAAAGGGGAGGGTGAGGTGGGTCTCGAATCCAAGACCCACCATGGTGTCTCCACCAGTCTTACGAACAGGTCAAGACTGAGGGGACTTTTGTTTTTAGTGTTAGTTAATGTTAGTTAAAACAAAATATTTTTATTTTTTAATGTTAGTTAAAATATAATTATATTAATGTAAGTTGATTAATATAATGTTAGTTAACATATAATTATAATTTAATTAGCTGATTGTTAGTAAAAAATTTTTAATTTTTTTTATATATTTATTGTTAATAAAAATAATAATATAGTATAGTTAAAACAAATGTAATTAATGAGAAGGATGCTAAAATTTTTTTGTTATACTGTTATTTAAAATGAAATTTATTTATTTAATTAGATATATTATTATAAAAATAATTTTTTTTTTTTTTGTTAAAATTCATTTAACTTGTGAGTTATTAACTACAGAACTTTTGATAAACTATTGGTTGGTAATTGATGATACCATTGTTGTGTTAAAGTTTGGTACAACTTAGTTGTGATTAAATTAGTTTACATATATTATGCTTAAATTTGTGTAAATACCGTTTAAATTGATGCTTTGTAATTTGATTTATACATATTGATTATTGTTGAATGTATTGCAGTCATTATATTGTCAAAAATTATATGAAAAAGGATTTATAAAATTTTGTAACAATTCTTATATATTAATTAAATAAGTAGAATAAATTATAAAAGATATTAATTTATATTTTGAGAATAGTAAATAGTTAATGTGTTGAATAAATTTCATAGTTGTTATATGTTAAGTTAAGATGC
>CATIWM010011598.1:0-12089 GCA_949671775.1 Mallotus repandus | reverse complement strand
AGAGTGAGAGCCCATACCCAAAACCCTACAACCATTACAATTTGGTTCATTGTAAATGGCTGGGGTTTCTTCTCTCTCTCTCCTCTGTGCCAAGTGCTACATGACAAGACTAGAAACAGCAACTTTTCTCAGTTCTCGGTGGAAAACGGTAAAAGGCAATGCAAAGTGGCATTGCCTTTTTTTTTGACCGAAGAAAAGGTCTCCATTTCTATATATATTTTGACACAATTCCAAAAGTTTATAGTTTATACATGTACTTCAGCTTGAATTCGGATTAGATTTTAATTTTACAGGGGTTTGCTTCATAAATATGGGTCTAACTGGATTCTGAAATAGCATGATGTCAAGCTCCAACCAGGGCCGTGAAAGGAAGAAAGAAATCTTCATTCATAAAATGATGAAATAAATATAAACACACCCTGCTCACGATTAAATTCTTTTGGTTCCTTCTTCTATAGTCACCTTTTTATCATTTGCAACAGTAATTTAGGTGAGGTGGTGAATTAATGTTATCCTAGCAAACTCGCCGTGCAGTTCATTAATGGCTTGAGTTCAGTCTCATGTTTCTGGTTCATTGGGTTGGGAACGGACACGAACTTACGGTCAATCATGGGTTCCAATATATTGATGCGGTGATTTATATAAAAGTTTCCTACTTATAAAATGCAACTTAAATTAAATTGTTATTGACCCAATTTATCTTCCGGTGTGTTTGGTTAGGAAAAAAAAATGGACAAGAATCGACTATTCTAATTTTTTAATATTTGGTTGGGTAAAGTTAATATAAAATTGAGAATGAGATTTTCCATCAATAGAAATTATTATCCTTCTCTTATTTTTAGAAAATAAATTTTCATTCTGAAAATCAAGTTAAATTAATTATAAATTAATTAAATATTTAAATATTAACATTTATTTTACAAAATTTATAAATAAAATATATAAATTAATAAAAATATACAGTAAATATTTAAATAAAAAATATTTATTAAAGGTAAATAATTTTTATAATTTAAAAAAATTATAATAATATTTTTATAAATAAATATTTTACAATACGTAATTATAATTATAATTTTAATATATAAAAATAATTATAATATTAATTTTTAATATATAAAAAAATAATTACAAAAATATCTTTTTATAAAAAAAATTTTAAATATTAAATGATATTTGATTCTCATTCTTATTTCCATCCGAAATTAAATACTTTTTTTAAATTTTCATTTTCATTTTCATTTATTTCTATTTCGATTTCAATCCTAAAGTACGAACTAAACACCCTCTTAGATCTTTTTAACGAATTTTTTTTAATGAATGTTTATAATCTACCTTAATAAGTTCCTTAATTCCAATTAAATCCAACTTTTTTTTCATAGTATCATTTGTTAGTACCCATTTGGAACCGAAAAGTCCGAGGTCTCAGTCTTGCACCAACCGTTCGGCCAATTAAATCCAACCTTGTGTTACTTTTATGTGAATTTCACAAAGGAAGGGTGCAATTATTAGAAGAGGAAGGGCTGATTTAGGTATTCTATCAGGAGCAGAAGAAATTAAAAAAAAAGGGAAAAATAATTACTTTTTAGCTAAGGGAGGGAGGAAAGAGCAGAACAGAACCGTACGAATTAGTAGCATATAGTATCAGAAGGAGCAGCAGCTGGTCGGACAGTCCTGAGCAAAGCAGCTGGGGCAGCCCACATTCAAGCATGATGCTTCCAATCCCATCACCTCCCCCCATTCGGCCTCACTCATTCACAGTATTCCACCGTTATATCTAACTGAATTGACTAATGTTTGCTCGTGCTTTTTTCCTGGTGTAGGCCATACACCAGCAGTTCGGCAGCACCAATTGCAAATTAATTCACTTGGGCGCAAAAAACCTGGGCCTTGGGCTTGGGCAGCAGAGGATAGGATTAAAGAATTTGTGGTTTGGAAAATAGATCTAACAGGTAATTTGCGAAGGCTGATGATTTTCAATAATAGAAAACTTCCTCATAGCAATCAAACTATACCCAAAACAACAATAACAATGATAATAATTATAATAATGTACGCAAATTTACTTAAAAATATTGCACAAGTAAATTATGATCATCCATAAGTTTCGGCTTTGAATTTGATAAATTCCTCCTTAAATTTGATTCTTTCCGCTAATAAAATTTCACGCATTTCAGAACGTCTCATTCTGTTGAACTTAGTTTCCATCCTTTCATTCTCATCCCACAATTTGATTGCGAATTCTTTTCTGTCGTCGTTTATCTTGGAAACAGATAGCTTATATCTGATAAATCTTGCCATCCTGTCCCTCTCCATCCTTCTCTCCACTCCCGATTTCATTTCATCTATTACTTTCTTCAATCTGATTGCCGCATTTATTAAATTTTTCTTCTTGTTTTCTCGAACAGAAGCAGAAAGTGCCTCGGATAGCCGGCTCAAGTCATATGGAGATTTTCTGATTTCCTTCAGAGCGTCTCTGAGGTCTCTTAAATCAAAACATGAAGAAGAAGAAGCAGCAGCAGGCTTCTTTCTTGGCAGTGGCTTCATATTAAAACCTGATAAAATCAATCAGAGAAAACAAATTATATAAATCGCTTGAGGATGATTCTTTCGGTCCATCTACGAAGCCATGGGAGATAGCCAGGTTATATATACACATTACAGGTTTTGAAGTCGGTTGAATGTCCCAATCCTATTAGGATTCTGATGAAATCCGTGCTGGATTCGAGGTTTTGTATATAAATAGGTTTTGTCGTTTTGAAGACAGAGGGAAGTCCCAAATCCTATTACGATTCTGATTCTACTTTTTTTTTTTTTTTTAACAATTGATTTTAGTGTTTAGGAGTTTCTGATTTGAGAGGGCTACCCACAAATCCAATGTCCGCAGCCTCCCAAAACAACATATACCAATTCGAGGATGATTTGGGCTTGATGTTGGACTCAGTCCATAGCTCAATTTTATTTCGATGTTGGTTCTGAAATGAGCCTATCATATGTTATATGGTGTCTATTGGGCATGGAGACTACAATGATTAGTTAAATTATTATTTTTCTTTTTTGCCAAAGTAAGATTCCGCTGGTGGGACTAAAAATTTACAACAAATAATACAGAACATATGATACAAGACATATAAATATTTCTACTTCTGAAATTTGTACATAAAAAAAAAGATACATATTCACAAACTCTAATTAAGTTTCAACTACCTTTTATTTGATTCAATTATACTAGAGTGTCTTTGAATGAAAGTATTTGATTTAAAATCTTGGATTTCAAATATAAAGATTTCAAATAACATGTAATTACATATCATTTCAAATCCTTACAAAATGAACTTTTAAATTTGTTGTGGATTTATTTCAAATTCTTATTTATACAAATTCATGTAGTTTCCAAATAAGAGATTTCATTGAAATCCAAATTCATACTCAAATTTTTTACATTCAAATATAGTACTAAGATATTCATTTCATTTCCAAATCAACATTTAAAACAAATATAGTTTATTAATAAAATTTGATTTAATTTTAAAAATTTTCACAAAATTAAAAAATTAGAATTCAAATTAAATTTTATAAAATTTTTATTTAAACTAAATATACTTACAGAATTTGCGTATGATTTCTCTAAAATTTTATAAAATTCATTTGAATCAAACAAACTCTTACACTCCTTCATTTAGTTTAATGATGTTATGGTTAAATCTCAAAGAAAAAGGTAAGAGATACAATATTTCATATAAACTCTACCATAATTTTGAATGTCTATAAATACCTTGCAACACCATATAAAAAACTAATTAAAGAGCGTTTCTCTAGAAAAAAAAAAAGAAGATAACCGGAAAAACTCACATCGTTAATTAGTATCTTGCAATCTTCACTTTATAACTACTATTTCTCTTACAAATAGACTCATAAAAATAGAAATAAAAGTAGACATATTAACTAATAACTAAAGAAAAAAAAAAAGAGAACAAAAATGAAAATGAGGGCAAACAGCCCCCAAAAACCATCAATTTTTATTCTCTCCAATTTTTTTCTCGTCATGGTTTAGATTTGCCTAAGAGATCAAATTGTGTGATTGGCAAACTTAAGTTAATAAAAATATTTGTCTCATCTAATACATTATGAAAATGAATTGCCTAATCTTACAGTTAAAATACTACTGAGTTGGTAACTTTAAAATCTTCACATTTTGTCATTGTGATTTGGATTTGAAAATTAGTACGCCGGCCCAGTTGATCGAGTACTTTTATCTTCCTAATAATGCATCTTTTGCTTTATATTGGAAACATGATTTTTCTTGAGCAATAGCATCTTTTGCTCTGGATTAATTTTTTAATTTTAACTAGTTCTGTTGAGAGGGGATGTGAGAGATCTCAGACCGAAGACCTTACAAATATTTAATGCTAATTATATAATATTTTTATTTCACATCACCTAATAAGATTTGGTTTAATAGTGTTATTAATTGTCATAAAACTAAACGGCTATGAGATTGATCCCATGTATTTGTGGGATCTAAATTTGACTTGGTAAAATAAACTCTCCAACCTAACCCTATAATCATGGCCCTAATTCTCACCAAACCATTACCCTGAAGTGAAGTTGGTTTTTATTTCAAAAAAAAAAAAAAAAGTGAAGTTGATTTTGTGTTCCTGAGTCAACAACGTACAATGTCAACGAATCCCAACCTGCTCATTTCTAAAGGCTTTTCTCGGTTGGTACTTACTATGACTCAAACCTACTCTCATTCTCTCTTTTGCCACTGCAAGCATACTCTATTCAAACTTCACATGATGTTTGATGATACTACTGGCCTCAAATTGATGCCATTGTACCCCTAACGTTTCATGTATTCTATTAGTATTAAGTTATAAACCTACAACTTTACGTTAGTTTTATTATTTTTGGGTATATTTGTGTATATTATTTTGTTTACCCTTTTTTAAGCTCTAGTCCATTCATTGTCTTTCTTGTAGAATTATGTGAATTGTTGTGTTTGCGTGGAACAGTAGAGTTCCAGGATTTTGAGCTTATGAAGGCTTGCTTACCACTAAAACATGTCGGCTAAAAGAATCACACATGATTTAAAGGCGCATAAAGCTACCATAGCATGATACAATTCTTAAATAAAAATAGCAAAACTTGGAACATGGCATGTAAAGCTACTTTGAAGCAGCACTGCTGGTTTTTAGCTCGAATACAACAGTACTGTAATGATTAGACCCATTAGAAAAATACCTTTCAGATGGCAACAAGACATGTATGCCAGTACCATCCTTTTGTGAGTGGAACTATATCAGTAGCAGTGTAGTCAGCGAGGAAGTAGTTAAATAATAATTTATTTTAAAAATATTTTAAGATATAAAATTTAATTTTTATTTTTATCGATTTAAAAAAAATAATTGTCCTATATTATACAATAATGATCTTAAAATTTATAAAAAAAAATAATTTATCTATGATACAAAATGACAAAAAAAAAAGACAGATGTAATCCTTACATGGATTAATATACAGTTTCCATTTTTTCTGGCTATCTACTTTTGTAAATGCTATTTATGATGTTAACAGGATGATAATACGACAAGATTTGTTTAATCAGTGATAACGAATTGGAACCTAACTACACTTTATTTTAGTTCTGTGTAGTGTTTACACTGTTAATAATGATAATGATTTAGCCTGTCAACATTATTAAAACTACCATAATAGTGCTTAAGCTTTTTATTATTATTATTTGTCTATTTTTTAATCAAATTAGTCTTGTATCTGTATCAGGTAGCATTTTATTCTAATGTCAATATCATTAAGTGATTGTTCGGAAAAAAAATATCATTAAGTATAGACAATAATAAATAAATAAACCCATAGACAAATAAATCAATTATATAGTTGAGGAGTCCATTCTTCTATATGACCATTTTTGAGAACTGACATCCAACAACTTTGATTAAGTTGTTCCTTAATTATTCTTGTTCCTCTTATTAAGTTTTTGTATCCATGTGGCTTTTGTTATTATTTTGTTACTATTTTTCATTTAAATTTCAATATATATTTTAATTTTTATTAATAAAAATATCATATAATATAATTATTAATATACTATACGATAAGAAATAACTTTGAATTAAATAGAAATAAAATTTTATAAATTAACGACGACGTAGTTTGAAATATATATTTAAAAATACTATTAAAAAGAAAAGACCGCTTAATTATTTTTTAATGTGTATTTTAATTTAGTTTAATGTTAATTTCACTTAATTTTATGATTAATGATTTTGGGAGAGATACATGATCAACATATTGTCCACTAGCCGTTTTCTATTATTATTACCGTTAAGCATAATGTCAAGAAGTCAGCGGAACGAGGAGGTTAAACTAAAAAATTAAATAAAGAAGTCGATAAATAACAAAAAAAAAAAAAGGAAAAGAATTTCCCAAAGAAAAAAGCACAGGAAACCGAAACCCACGCATACCTTCCTTTCAAGGCATTCAAAGCACAATCCACAAGAAGTAGAAGCAGAAACAGAAACAGTAGTAGCAGAGTACATCTCAAGAATTCTCTCCTTTTTCTCTTTCACTTTCTTGCCTTCGATCAATCTTTACTCAAAAACGAAACAAATTGAAAAGAAAAAGGTTGGGAATTTGATTCCATTTTCTTGTTAGCAAAACCCTTTTTTTTTTTTCTCATGACGGAAATGATGGACAGGACATCATCAGCACCACCACCTAAAGCTCCTCCAATTTCTGAAATGTTTCAGAAGTTCGCATTGGCTTTCAAGACCAAAACTTTTGAATTCTTCGCCGACGACGACGAAGCAGCCACTGCCACCGACGATGGTTTCTCTCTTCTTGATTCTGCAGAAGATTTCATTCCTGACCAGAAAGTTATTATTCTCAAGCCTGACCAACCTTTTAATCAAGAACCCCAGCAATCAGCGGTAATTAAGTCTTCGGAGGAGGCCAAGATCACGCCTTTAAATGCCCATTTGGCTCAAACTTTGATTTCCCCGATATTTGCAACACTTTCTGCATTTGAAGCTTCGTATTTGCAGCTACAAACTGCCCATGTGCCTTTTAATCAAGAGAGTATAACGGCTGCTGATGAGTCTTTGGTTTCGCATCTTCAAAGATTGTCTGATTTCAAGCAGTTATATGGCGACTTGTGCAAAAATCCTGACTTTGGGGAAGATTTGGGTATTGGGTCTTGCTTAGAAGCTCAAGTACTAGAGAATCAAAGCAACTTGAGAGTTCTTGGGACTGTTTCTGATCATTTGCAAGAAGAGATTGATCGAAAGGATAATGAAGTTTTGGAGTTGAGGAAGAAATTGGGTGATATCCAAAGGTCTAATTCCAAGTTGTCAAAGAGGCTATCTGGTAATTTGAATTTCAAAAATTCTTCTTGTGATATTTTATTGTCTGTTAGGGTTTTCGATTCCGTGTTAAGTGATGCTTGTCGAGCTACACACAAATTCACTAAGATTTTGATTGATTTGATGAAAAAGGCTGGGTGGGATTTGGATTTGGCAGCTAATTCAGTTCATGCTGATATTCAGTATTCTAAAGTAGGGCATAATCGCTATGCTTTTCTCTCATACGTTTGTTTGGGCATGTTTCGAGGTTTTGATTTAAAGGGGTTTGGTTTGGATGAGGCTGATACTGAAATTCTTGGTAATGGGCATATCTCTGATTCCATTAAGATCAACAGTTCAATGAAGCAGTTACTTGAGCATGCGTCTAGTAGTCCTGTGGAGCTGATAAGTAGGAACCCTGGTTGTGAATTCTCAAAATTCTGTGAAAAGAAGTATCAAGAACTTGTTCACCCAACAATGGAATCGTCCATTTTTAGCAACTTGGATCGTAATGAAGTTGTTTTGAGTTCATGGAGATCACTGAGTATATTCTATGAATCCTTTGTTAATATGGCTAGTTCAGTATGGACACTTCATAAACTGGCATTTTCATTTGATCCTGTTGTAGAGATTTTTCAGGTGGAAAGAGGTGTTGATTTTTCAATGGTATATATGGAAGATGTCACAAGAAAATGCACCTTACCAGCTAAAACCCAAATGAAGGTGGGGTTCACTGTAATTCCGGGATTTAAGATTGGAAGAACAGTAATTCAGTCTCAGGTTTATTTATGTGGCATGAATTGTACAGAGTAGCTGTGTTCCTTGTTGAGTCACATAGGAACTTAGGAGATAAAATGCTGAAACAAACTAATTTACATTTCGGTTTTGGTTGGAATTTCTGCACTATAATCCCTGACAACAGCACAGCAATCCAAAGGATTCAGTTGAGCATTTTCATGGATACCTCGGTTAAGCATATACTAAGATGGAAATCCACAATATTAACTAAGCCAGCTCATTGTGTTGGGCGCCAGAAGCAACTACAGTTTGCAGCTCTCGGATACTTTGCATTGCCTAGTAATACTTCTATCTTGGTTGTGAATTTATTCTTCCTTTTCATCTTTACTGTCATTATGCCAGGTTCTCTGTAAATATTGCTGTAAAGTTTATTTATCTTCTTGCTTTCTTCCCTTTGGATTGTTGCTTGCAAGCTCTCTTCCGACACCAAAATACATCACCACACTGTGTATCCTTTTTTCTTTCCCTGAGTTGGAAACTCTGTACCCACATTAGCTTCTTTCAATACATAACAATTTGATCTGGATAGGAAAGTTATGCTGTAATGACTATGCTTATACTTGTGTTACAGATATTGAATCAAAGGCTTGAATGGCTATTTCCTTGTGAATTAATCAAGTATCACTTCGATTCTTTTAGGCTATGGATGCATGATTTTATCTTCTGTCTTGTGGCATAGGCAGAGGCTATCTCCGTTATATTTTGTTATTAGCTTTAGAATCCAGCCATCCTGTATTTTGGCTTTGAATTATTGCAATTTTTTTATGAAGATGCTACTTCTAGTACTCTCATGCTGCATATTTTCTGTTGAGTATGTGAATTAATGATTTGTTCCATTATATATTTATGAAGCATGAAGCTTTAACTCTATGTGTAGCAATAGAAATTATGCAGAATGCAGACTTTATCTTTTCTTGGCTGCTGCCTGGGTTTGTTGCTTTTGGATGATTTCTTGTGTATTGGATGTGTGTATGGCTGTAGGGTAGGTTATCTGATAAGTGGAAACTGCTGGTGAGAAACGGCTTGTATTTTTGACAGCTTTGTAAGCTGGTGAATGATGAATTTCTTCTGAAACATTCAATTGAACTTTTCGTCATCCTGCTGTTCTTGGTGAGTTGGCAGTCAATAAGAAAAGCAATGTTTACCATCTTTAAGCTTTAGATTATTATGTTTTATTGAATGCTGCAGCCTGTTTCTAGTGACAGTATATTTACTGGGTTTCCTTGTGTGAACTAATTGAAATTAAGTGGTTAGTAGTTGATACATTAGCATGTAGCCCATCGTTAATGGCATCTGCCCAACATTAGGTGGGCAGCAAACTAGCAACAAAATCTCGGGATTTTTACAAAAATCCCCATTTTTTAGATATAGTTTTCAGCAAAATACCTACTTTTTATAAAATATTACATGCGTGTCCAATTTTTATAAAAAATTACACGTGTTCTGTCGTTTCCGTCCTTTCTACGCGATTTCTTCCTTCCGTTTTACAAGAGCATAATTTCATCAAACAAGTTTTTTTTTTCTTTGTTTCTTTCAACTTCTCTCACAATCTAACAGGTTTCTTCTTCTTCTATCGATTTGCTTAGATTCCATTCCGTTTGCACTTCATGGCGATCTTCTATCTCCCCAAAACGTCGCCGTTTATCAGACACTTTCCATATTCTCCCAATCGATGGAATCTCACGGACCTCCTTCGGTTTTTACCTCTCTAAACAAACTATATGCCTTAGCGAAATACCCAACTCCGATAGCCAAACAGATCCAGTTGGGTGGCTTGTCAAAATAGAAGAATATATCCTCAAAAGAAAGCATTTTTGAATCCTTTATCAAGGTATAAATTAAATACCCAGTGACTTTCCAGGCGTTCTGGATTTATTTAACTTTCGGGTTTTTGAATTGGATCAAGAATATGTTCTTCATCATGCTAATTATAAACCCAGTACACCATTTTATCACAGATGCCGGTAATTTGTACATGGAGAGAGTGGTAATGATATGGTTAAATAGTGAAAATGAGAATAGTTTTGTGTTGCTTACTATTCATGTTTCAGGAAAATTAGCTACGTTTAAAAGTGGTGATAAGAGATGGACTATTATACCATATATGTCTTCTCCTTATGATGATGTGATTGTTTTTAGAGGAAAATTCTACATTGTTGATAATACAGAGAGAACTGTGATTGTTAGGTTGAATATTGAATTAGGTTTGATTGCAAATCTGTTTTTGGTGGTGATAAGAAATATTTGGTTGAGTCCAAGGGGGAGTTATTATTAGTTGATATGCATTTGAGTTAGAGTATTGATACTGCCAAAGGGGGTTTGAGTTTTGGCAAGGAATTTTTGGAGCATCTTGCTTAGTACAAGAGCGAGATAACGGTCAGGTTTAAGGTGTTTTAGTTGAATGAAGAAGTGCAGAGCTGGATTGAAGTGAAAAGCTTGGGTGATTGTGTGTTGTTTTTGGGTGATGATTCTACATTTTTAGCATGATTTGTCTGGGTGCAAAGGAAATTGCATATTTTTTGTGGACAACTTCTTCTATTCAAGGGATGAGTATCCAAGTGCAAGTGGGGGACATGATTCCTATCCCCATTCCTTTCGTACTTGGTGGGAAAAAAAAATGGTATTCAGGCAAGTGCGAAAATGTGGTACTGCGCAATAATTGGATCGAGGGATGAAAGAATCAAAATATTCTTTTTCTGAAATACAAGTAATTTTCTTTTTCTGAAATAAGACAAAACATTTTTTGTTTTCCTTGCAGCCTCCTTTTGCTTGGGAAGAAGCACTGACTTATTAACACTCAATAGTATATGTGCATGCATGTTACTAAATAGCTTGAATTTGTCGAGAATAAACTCATTAGAAATACACAGCTCGATATACAAACAAAAGACAACGTGAAGCATTATATCCATGACAAATAAGATGAAGAAACAAAGTGGTGCATATGACAAGAAGAAAAGGAATTAGTTTTCTTAAAAGGAATCTTTTTAAATCAATAGTATCCAAGTGCAAGTTGGGGAGATCATTCTTATCCCCATTCCTTTCGTACTTGGTGAAACAAAAAATTGATCAATAAAAAGAGGTATATGTAATTATTGAAATGGGAGTATGGAGTTCGACATCAATAAAAAAAAAATACAAATATATAAACATTAAATATATTATAGTATGCCATGAGTATATTTTTTGCTTCAAAATAAAATATAATTTAAATGTTCACTCTAAGATTTTCCTTCAACCAAAAAAATATTTTTTAAATATTATTCATATATGATACAATTAAAATAGTATATTATTTAAATATTATAAGTATCTAAAACTCAAAATAGTATCTGAAAATCAAAATAGTATTGGAAACTCAAATTTTTTTAACAATTAATTTAAATTAGGGAATCTAAAACCTAAAATGAATTGGGTGAACTTGTGCCATGATTGAACACCTATAGCTTGTAAATAATTTTTTTAATTAAAATTTATTTTGTTGAATTTTTTTTAAATTTTATTTTATTTTAAAATAATTAAAATGATATAATATAAAACCTAAAATGAACTGGGTGAACCCGTTGTGTTATGATTTATTCATTATTATAAAATAAAAGTGCAAAACATGTGTCATATCATTATTCAATATTTTTGAATATTATCTGAATATTTTCTAAATATTATTCGTCTATGTTGAACATTCAAAACATGTGTCATATTCATGATTCAACATTTTTTAATATTATCAGCATATTTTGAGAATCTAATTCATATATGTTGAAAATGCAACACATGTGTCATATTCACTTGTAACACCCTACACACTTAGTATTAATACACATCGTGATATCTCATATTCATTATTAATCATCCTTTAGTCACATGTAATTATTATACACACATTTATACTTATCCGTACACGCATACAAATATTTTACATTAACTAAT
>CATIWM010011586.1:0-10813 GCA_949671775.1 Mallotus repandus | reverse complement strand
TTATGCTTTTATGGTAAATTTGATATTTTTATCATAAAATTTATATTTTTATGATAAAAATATAATTTTTATCACTTTAATATTTTTATTCCTGTCATTTTTATTTATTTGTACATTTTTTCTGTATTTTATAATTTTATTGTATTTTTGCTATTTTTGTCATATTAATGATTTTTGTAATAAATTTAGTGTTTTTATTATAAAGTTTACATTTTTATGATAAAAATATCATCTTTATCATTTTAATTTATTAATTTCTGCACTTTTATTATTTATGTTAATATTGCTGTATTTTTATTATTTTTGTGATTTTTATTGTCTTTACGCCTTTTAGGGGTAAAGTTGTCATTTTTATCATAAAATAAATATTTTTATGGTGGAAATGACATCTTTACCACTTTAATATTTTTTAATTCTTCATTTTATTATTTTTATCATATTAATTACATTTTTATTATTTTTATTGCTTCCCTTAATAAATTTATTATTTGTCATAAAGTTTCAATCTTTATAGTGAAAATAATATTTTATCATCTTTTTTATTATCACACTTGCATTATTATTTTTTTGTTACATGTTTATTGCCCTTATCATTTTTATTGTTCTCCTTCATAAATTTATTATTTCATCATAAGGTTAATATTTTCATGGTGAGAATAGTTTCTTTATCACTTTTATTATTTTATTTTTATTCTCATTCTCCATAATATATATATATATATATATATATATATATAAGCAGCCCAATGTCAAAACTAACCCTCTACCAAACTACCAAAACATGCCACCACCAACATCTTATGCCATCTCATCAGGATTGCCTGAGTCCTTTGTTGAGAACTCCATTCAAGACATTCCAAAGAATGAGGAAGAGAAGCTTGAAAGGGAAGAAAGAGAGATATTAGCCATATTGGAGGCATATTTTGCAAGTTTGGTCTACATCACAAGTGATGACAAGATGGGCCCTTCCTCTTACTAGTTCATATCTATTCTTCCTACCGGTACGCCTTACATGATGATGCAAAGATAGCTAAATTAAATAGCAACAAGAAGAGTTGGGGAAATTATTGATGATAGTGGGCCATTTGAATCCTAAAAAGAAGGAGAACTAGTGGAAAAGAAAGCAGTTTGGGATCTATTGGGATAGCCATCTGGAAAGTTCTATTTCAAGCTGAAATATACTGCTCCTCCTTCATCTGCTTTTAAAAAGGAAGACATTGTACCCTCTAGATGAGGAGATGAATTTAATAAAGAAGATGAGGTTGTCACCATCCCACTACCAAATGCACTATGTGTGATGGGAATAAATATGTGGTATGACTCCAATGAGGAACCACCAGTTAACTATGTGACCAGAAGTGGGAGAGTGTATCAGCCTGCTGAGAAATACATGACAAAAGGAAAAAGAAGTTGCTAAAGCATTTGTTGCGAAAGAGAATGAACCTATTGCCTAAGTGGAAGAAGACTCAATCTTGAAGTAGCTCAGAAAAACCCAAGCTCACGTTAGTATTTGGGACCTATTAATGACATAAAAAAACACCATAATGCTTTAGTATGCACTTTGGATCATATGAAGATCTCTTCAGATACTACTCCCAAGGATATGATAGCTTTACAACTTCCAAAACCCAGCAGTGTTATTTCTTTCTCTTACAGTGATCTTCCCCTGAAAGGGAAAGCTCACAACAGGCCTGTATTCATCCAAGTGATCATGAGAGCTAAGAAGACATCATGTGTTATGGTTGATGATGGATCGGCCATCAAGGTCTACCCACTCAGGCTACTTCATAAGTTTAGCATACCGATTGAAGAACTTGAAGCATCCAACTTGATAATCAGGGCTTATGATGACTCCAAAAAGTAAGAAGTAGGAACCTTCAAGGCGACTGCCACTGTGGGAGAGATTAAGTTTGTTATGGAATATACAGTACTCGATATCCCACCTACATGTGCTCTGCTACTAGGGAGACCCTCGTTTCATCCACTAGGAGGAGTACTATCCACTTGGCACCAAAAAATTAAGTTCCCACTTAATGGAAAGATAGCCACTATCAAAGTTGAGACTAACGTCATAGTTGTATGCATGAATGTGACACCTCCGGCCTTTTAAGTGTCAATGATCAATGAGGATTGGGTTAGTCCGAAGGTGACAACCTTAATGAAGAAGATGAGTTATAAATGCGGAACTGGGCTTAGAAAGAAGAAAAATGGGATTTTGAAGTTGCTAGACTTCAAGGGACAGACTAGTAAGCAAGGACTGGGGTATGATCCAACTGTAGATAAAGGACAAAAGACTACCTTCATCTCTAAAGGTCTCTCGAAGTGTCAAGGTCATCTTGAGGAATGTGAATGCAATGAGATTAAGAATTTGCTAATGTGTTCAACAGTATATGGAAAGGACAGAATCAAATTGAAGAAGAAGGGATCATTTCTATTGCAGAGATTGAACAAGTTTGCAGAGTTTGAGGTTGGAAACTGAGGCTCCCTACTATACCGACATCACAGCTCTCATTGAGTCCAGCATAGAGGATATCCTATTTGATGATGCACCTACTCCTAATGACATTTGTATTGCTAATCTATTTGAATCTTTTGATGTACCGAACTCTAAGTATGATGCAATGAAATCTAATTTTGCTTACTTGTGTAATTTGTCTTATGATAATGATGAGCATTTTATTGAACCTTACATAAGCATACTTGACATTTATTCCATTAACACTGGCCCATTTAATATGGGCACGAATGAAAATCCTAGCATATTGCATATATCTCAAAAGATGTTACCCTTGAGAAAAGGAGAGAATTAAAAAAAATACTAACAAAATACTCAAAATATTCGCTTGGACGTACGATGACATGCCTAGCATCGACAGAGACATCATTTACCATTACATTCCAACTAAAGAGGGACATAAGCCTATGAAACAAAAGTTACGAAGATTGAGACCAGAATGGGTAGATCAAGACTAAGTTCCCAGAAGTAGTGGACTATCCAAAATGGTTGGGTAATGTGGTGCTAGTACCTAAAAAGGATGGGAAAGTAAGGATTTGTGTAGATTATAGGGATCTTAACAAAGCATGCCCAAAGGATGATTTCCCTCTACCCCACATAGATGTTCTGATTGACAATGCTACTGCATGTGCTATGTACTCCTTCATGGTTAGGTTTTTAGGATACAATCAAATTCTCATGGCAATCATCAAAAAAGCTAAGACTGCTTTCATCGCTGAATAGGGAACTTACTGCTACAGAGTAATGCCTTTTGGTTTAAAAAATATAGGTGTGACCTATCAGAGGATGGCTACAGTAATGTTTCATGATATGATACACAAGGAGGTAGAAGTTTATGTTGATGACATGATGGTGAACTCAAAAACTCAGGAAGAACATTCAGTCACATTGCAGAAGTTCATGCAACGGGTAGACAAGTACAATATGAGGATGAATCCTAAGAAATGTGCATTTGGCATAACTTCAGGGAAAATGCTAGGACACATAGTTAGTCAGAGAGGAACTGAAGTTGATCCAGACAAAGTGAAAGCAATCTGACATGTGCTGATACCAAAGATTGAGAAGGAAATCCAGGGATTCTTGGGAAAATTGCAATTCATCAGCAGATTCATAGCTAGATTGACCGAAGTTTATGAACTAATATTCAAGTTGCTTAGAAAAGATCAGCCTGTGGTTTGGAATGAACAATGTCATATTACTTTTGATAGAATCAAGGACTATCTCATGAATCCACCAATTCTAAGACCCCCATAAATGGGGAAGCCCTTAATCCTATATCTGGCGATCAAAGGGAGCACGATAGAAGCTATGCTAGCTCAAGAAGGAGAAGCATGAGCCAAACACGTAGTTTACTACTTAAGTAAAAAGATGCTGCCTTATGAGAAGAAGTACAGTCAAGTTGAGGAGATCTGTTTGGCAATGGTTTGGGCCATGAGGAAAGTGAGGCACTACTTTCAGTCCTACAAGATTCAAGCAGTCTCGAAGTTAAATCTAATGAGACACTTAATTGAAGCACCTTCATTAGTTGGGAAACTAGCCAAGTGGTTGGTGTTACTGACAGAATTTGATGATGAGTATCTAACTAAGAAGACAGTTAAAGGAAGAGCAGTGGCAGAGTTTCTAGCACTGAACCTTACTTCAAATGATCAAAAGATAGAGCTTGAGTTCCCAAATGACCTTACTGTAGTAATTGAAGTTCAAGGATGGCACATGTACTTTGACAGAGCAGTAAATCAATTTAGTGCAGGAATAGGAGTAATTCTATTAACCCTAGAGAATGAAATAATTCCAATAGCAAAGAAGTTAACATTTTGGGTAACAAATAATGAAGTAGAATATGGAGCATGTGTGAAGGGAATAAAAGCATTGATAGCCTTGAAAGTCAAAAAAGTGGAAATATTGGGTGACTCAATGTTGGTAATTAATTAAGTTACTGATGAATGGGATCTAAAAGAACCATATTTAAAGTCGTTTCTAGAACATTTACAACAGTTGGGACTGTCATTTCAAAAATGCAGGTTCACTCACTTACCAAGAAACCATAATCAAATGGTTGATGCCTTAGCATCAGTTTGGAAAGGGCTAATAATTATGCCTGTGAAGCCTTTGGTATTACTGAAATTAAACCAACCGTGTTAAAAGAATGTGAGGATAATGGAAGCTAAAGCATACTAGAAGCCTTAGTTTTATGATATTCAGAAATATTTGAACAAGCGTGAATACCCAGCAGATACAAGCGATAAAGAGAAGACAATCATCAAAAAGCTATCGGTATAATTCACTTTCCATCAAGGTATCCTGTACAAAAGAACTTCATATGGGATGCAATTGCACTATCTGGATGAGAATAAAGCAAAGAAAGTAATGATAAATATTCACAAAGGAGTTTGTGGTCCACATTTGAATGGAACAATGCTAGCCAAAAAAAATGAGATAAGGTTTCTACTGGATGACAATGGTTGAGGATTGTGTTAGGTTCACTAAGAGATGCCATAAGTGTCAGATTCATGGGGACGTCAATCACCTGGCTCATTTAGAATTACACACCATATCCTCTCCTTAGCCATTCTTAGTTTGGGGACTTGACATCATAGGACAGATTCATCCTATAGCCTTAAACGGACATAGATACATCCTAGTTGGAATTGACTACTTCATAAAGTGGGTAGAAGTAGAATCTTACAGCAAACTGGGGGCAAAACAGGTAGCCAAGTTCTTAGATAGGAACCTATTATGTAGATATGAAATTCCTCACTATCTGATCTCAAACAATGGTGTATAATTTCAAAGAGAAGTAAGGGCAGTGCTTAAGAGATACAAGGTAAATTACTATAAGTCATCACCTTATAGACCGCAAGCCAATGGAGTAGTGGAAGTAGCAAAAAAAAAAGATCAGGAATATCCTCTCGAAGATGATTGAAACTCATTGTGAGTAGGCCAATAAGTTACCATTTGCACTTTGGGGATACCGTACTACAATGAGAACATCCACGGGGGTAACTCCTTTCTCATTAGTATATGGAATAGAAGCAGTACTTCTGATCGAAATAGAAATGAAATCCCTCAAAGTCATAGTCAAAGCAGAATTACCCGAGGTGAAGTGGGTAGAACTGAGGCTAGCGCAGTTGGATCTAATAGATAGTGAAAGGTTGAAGGCACTGTATCACACTCAGCTGTATTAGAGAAGAATCGCAAGGGCTTTCAACAAGAGAGTGAAGCAGCATGACATCAAGGTTGAAGACCGGGTATTGAGGCAAACTAAGTAGAATCTACTATATTTAAGAGGAAAGTTTTGACCTAATTAGGAAGGGCCTTACTTGGTTAAAACTGTCCTTTCAAAAGGCACAGTTAAGCTGATGAATGTCAAAGTGAATGAGCTTCTCAAATGGATCAATGTCGATCGTCTCAAGCGATACTATTCATGAAAAAAATAAAACAGAAAAATGAGAGGAAAAATACTTAATTAGAAAACCTGAAAGGGCTAATTAAGGACAAGGGTACTGTCATTTTGAAATGTTCTACATGCAACCATGCTTATGATAAATGTTATTCGATGAAAATGGAAAATATTGTCAAGAGTCACACATGTCAAGACGTAAGTGCCTAAATCAATATCTATCACATAATCAAAATTTACATCTTAGAGTTCATATATTTCTATGATGTAATTACATTCATTTCCTTTGTAAATTCTTTCCATTACATTTCATTTGTTTTGTTATGGTGGTATGGTAAGCAAATAGAACAAGACAGAGGAAAGCACAACAAAAATCAACAAAAGCCTTAATAAAGTTTGTCAGCAAGGTACATCTTAAAATATCCAAAATTTTCTGTCAATACAAGTCAGAAAAATAAAAAGAGGGGAAATCAGGACTCAGCCCCATCCTTGCCATCATCGTCATCATCATCGTCATCACTAACATTTGAAGATCCTCTCCTACTCAGCATCACGCAATCTCTGGATCTCACTCTGATAATAGGCACCCTCCTACTAGTGGACCGACTCCAAATGACGGATGGTCTCATCCCGCTCCTATAATAGCCTCATATGCTTAAGCTGCATTATCATGACATATATGCATTAGCGCATATGCATTCATAACATACACATACATAACATTGCACAGTTCAAATAGGAAACAAGCCAAAGTGTAAAAGACTTACATGAGCCTCTATCGAATAATGGATATAGTGACTCATCAAGCCTGAAGCATATTGGTACGAGTACGTAGTTTTATCTTGAGGAACTTAGAGATAGAACGGTCAACAAATAGAAGATTTAAAATATCAAAGCAGAAAAGGCAGATGGGAACTCACATGAGTAGCATCCTCAGGAATGTAGCCCACAAGCTTAATAGATGTGGGAACCACCTAGGTCACCACCTTACCATAGAGGTTAGGCATCCAAACCACAAGGAGTAGTGGCACCGCAGCTAACCCAGAGACCATCTAAACAGTCTCAGTAGGGGCATCGGCGATAGCTCCAACATAACTTGAAGTCTCAGTAGCACTTTTAGCTCAAGACCTCTTTGGGCAAGGCTATCAAACATAAACAAAAGCAATTAGAATCAAGAATAATCAGCATGAGCACAAGTAGAGACAACATAGAGAAACAAGGCATACTTAATGGGCTGAGGAAGAAGAGAAACCCACAGCCACAGTAGGTGGAGCAGGCACAAAATCCCTCACCACACCATCCATGGTCTCGAGGTAGGAGACACCCTTTAGCTCTAGAAAAAGCTGGTAATCGGTCCCAACCAATGCCTCCTCTAAGGTAGGACCTACCAAGTCCTTCCCCTAGAATATATTAAGAGGGGGAGGATGAGGAACACGGTGGCCAGTGGGTCCCAAGAACCAGCTCGCCATGCGTTCGCTAAGGTACTATGCATGATCGATAGGCGTCACAAATAATATTTACTTGCCGATAATCTCCATGGCCCCTTGCATCGCCAATGAGAAATCCATGGGATAGCCTCCCTACCACCACCGAAGGTGTATCTGTAACCACAAATAATTATCGAGAACATACTACAAAAACTCTTGAATGATAAAAAAAGAGAAAGCACTGACCTAATCGAATGTCAGCTTAGCAATAGCAGCGCAAGTAGCCTCTAAAGACTTCATAGAGCACTTCCAAATCTGGGCAATCCAAATGGGAAAGCTCAGGAACCCCTCAAGCATCCCAGCAATGACAATAGGAGCTAACAAATGGAACTCTAAAGCCTAAATCTGCAAAAGGAACCTAAACAGTGCACTCAGAACAGAAGAAAAAGGAACAATAAAGTGTCTGAAATAACTCACGTCAACTGCCAATGGTATGCTACAGATTCGCGAACTACCTCTGCATGCGTTATCCAAGCTATGGAGGAGGTAGTTGTAAGTAGCGAAACCCCAATCATAACCTCGTAGAGCATCGAGGTCCTATAATAGAGTAAGCAACTAAGAACCGTCGGTGTTGTTCACATTAGGGAACACCACCATGCTTATTAGATAGAAGATGAAGCACCAAGTGTATCTCTTAATGCCAAGGGAACAACCTTCAGTAGCAACATCATAGGCATGCCACAACTAGTCATAACAAATCAGACCGCGCCAATCGACTCTGAACTCAAGGGGACAGCCCAGCAGATCGCGACACAGCCCTATAAAGTCCTCTGGAATGTCAAAAGAGATCCTCTAACCAGTGAAAAAGAATCATGTGATAGTAGCAAAGTCGAGGGGTGTGATCGTTATCTCCCCAAACAAGAAGTGGAAGGTGTGCGTGCAGTTTGACCACCTCTCCACTGTACCAGTCATCGCAGCCTAAGGACTCCTCAACGTCTCCTGTCCCTCCAATAGATCATCTAAAATGCCATCAAAATTGAGACCATGCACCCAGTCTCGAACCTCCGCAGGCAACTTTTAATAGAGCTTCTTAGCTCCAGTAAAGCTATCGGCTAGCACCAAGTGGGTCATCGGGCTCTAAAAGGGAAGTCAGCAAACACAAATTCTGAATTAAAATTTCTTCTATCTAAGTATAACTATTAGCACTAACTAGTGTTTACTTATTATTTGCAGGTAAATGAGATCACATAGTTAGGACAAGAAACATAGCAAACAAGTCCTAGCATGTAGTCTAAAGGAAGCAAAACCTAGTAGAGTACACCTCTAAGTATCAATGAACGCACAAAGGGAGCTAATCTTATCAAGGGAAGTATCTTAAACACTAAGTTCTTAAATAGTCTAGTTCATTACTAAGTTCACAAACACTAACTTCCTATATCTTATAATGCATGAGGAATATAGTGTTGACCATTTGCATGATCAAACTCTTAATTTTGATCTTTGACAATCAATTTAAGTTTCTAATGATTTCATTCAAGTGTATAGGAATTTAATGTTATCAAGATTATATATTCTAGTCTGGAAGTGTAAAATACAGTCTTTATACTATATCTCAGTAAAGTAGATTATCCCAAAAATATACCTAAACTATCTAGAGAAAAAGGAAGTAAAAAACACACCCTTTTAAGTCAAGCAGGTGTCTCCTCATGAGTGCATCATGAGCCCCTCACGAGCAGCCTCCTCGAAGCCTCAATTTTAAGATTTTATGTGTGAGCAAGGCAGTGATGCTCACGAGGAGTGCTCATGATCATGAGCAGCTCATAAGCATCCTCTTGACAGCTCACAATGGGCATTTTTGACATATTTTCAAATGCAACAGCTCTAATTTTTATCCTCACGAGCCATGACCTCTTCCTCACGATCGTGAGCATCATTCTAACATAATTAAGTCAAGCTAAATCTTTAAATGTTTGGAGATGTTAGAGACATAATTATTAGTTTAAAAGAACTATAATTTTGAGTTATTTGCCTATATAAACAACTCCTAGAGCTCAATTGATGTTAAGACACGTGATTATTACAATTTTCATTCTTAACATTCAAAAAGCTCTCAAATTCTTTCAAACTTTATTTTTATATATTTGTATAACTATTGTGAGAGTTGGTGAGTATTAGAATAGATATTCTTGTTCTTTTATTTTCTAGGTTTAAGAAAACGGGAAGTGAGCCATTAAAACACTTGGGATTCGGTTTTAGAGTAAGCCTAGAAACTCTAGTTTGTAAGGTTGTAAAAGTGAGCCTTAAACTCTTATGTAATCTCAATCTTATTAATAACATTATGGTTGATTAAAAATCCTAACTTGGGGATAAGTTAGGTGGAGACGTGGGATTGTTGTTGAATCCGAACTTCTTAAATCTTTATGTTATTTGTTCTTCCTACTCTAATCTCTTTTACTTCTTATTTATTCCTTAAAATCATTTTTAATTTTCAAAATCCTTCAATTGCCTTATTCACCCCCCCCCCCCCTCCCTTTAAGGCACTTTCATTTGGTACCAGAGATTGAACTCTAGGTACTTCATTGCTAGAATACAAGATCATGGAAAGTGAAACTCAAAATAATTCTTCTCTTAGACCTTTCTGTGATGGAAGCAATTACCTAAATTTGAAATTCAAAATGGATTTATATCTAGATTATGATTTAATAAAACTTTGGGAAATTGTCCTAAAAAGATGGGAACCACCTAAAGCTACCAAAGATGGTGAAGTCATTACTCTTCGAAAAAGTGAGAGGAGCAATGAACAAAATGAAGAAAATTACAAGAATAAAAAGGCTATGATCACTATAATTTCTTCCATGACAAATGAAGAAAGCAACAAGCTTCAACATTGCACTTCGGCCAAGGAAATATGGGAAACCTTGGAAAATCACTATGAAGGCAATGTATAAGTTAGAAGCAAGAACGTTCAACTTCACATGTATGAGTATGAACTCTTTAAAATGAAGTCACACAAATCAATCACTGAGATGACAAACCGTCTCATGGCTCTTCTCACAACCCTCAAGAAACTTGGAAAATATTTCTCCAAGGAAGAAGTAAATAACAAGATTATAAGAATCATACCTAAGAAGGATTAGGAATCTCAAATTACTTCAATTGAGGAAGCTCAAGACCTCTCAACTCTCTCAACTGATGTGCTTATTGGAAAGCTTCTCACTTATGAGCTTACAATTAAGTAAAAAGGTGAAGATCAAGAAGAGAAGGAAAAGAAGAAGAAAAGCATTGCTCTAAAAGCCTCTCAAAATGATAGTGAAGTGGAAATCATTGAAGATTCTAGTGATGAAGATGGTGAAATTGTCATGCTCACAAGAAACTTCAATAAGTTCTTAAGAAAGAAAAACACCTCAAGAAAAAGAAACTACAACAAAAAGTATGAAGAAGAAGGTAGGAAGAAAACTAAAGAAGTTCCTTGCT
>CATIWM010011578.1:0-10669 GCA_949671775.1 Mallotus repandus | reverse complement strand
TTAAACTTAGCCTACTCTCGTGGTCTAATGAATAACCTAGATTTATTAAGTTCTTTAACAAACTATTTCTCCCTGAAGGGCTTGTCTACTCTCGTGATCAAGGATCCTCAGTGATTTAGATTTTATGAGCTAGTGTAATGTGCAACTCTCATTATCACAGAATCACCCACAGACATGCATTCAGTTAGGCCTTTACTAAACACAAGCAAGAAAGCAAAATCTAAAGCATTGATTGATAAAAAAAATAGATTAAAATGAATAGAATTCAAACAAGTAGTAATCCTGGCTACACGATTCCAAACTCTATAAAGACTTAGCCAGACATAGTATTAATCAAAACAACAGAGACAAAATAAAGCAGTAATAATCTTCTCTCAAAACAATGTCTCTGAATCTTCTAGGTTTTGCTATCTTCTGTCTTTCCTAGCTTCCTTTGGTAGAAAATGTTCTCAAGTGTCCTCTCATGTCCCTAAAATTAGGGTTTTAGATGCCTTATATACTTCAGTAATTATGAGCACGGGGCAAAAATAAGTTGCACGGACCGTGACTTAAGAAAGTTCCGCACACGGGTCCTAGACACGGAGCATGTTGCTGACCCGTGTGCAAGAATGGCTACTGGACACAATTTCACGGAGGGAGGCTCGGTCTACACGGTCCTTGCTGATCCGGCTCTATGCACACGGGGCACGGCACGGTCCGTGCTGAACGCACGGGTATGGAGGGCTTCTACACGGGGCTAGGACCGGATTGAAACGGAAAATGGGCCTTGATGGGCTCTGGGCTTCCGAACAGGACCTAAATGGCAATAAATTCACAAAATTAAGCCCAATAGCAAAAAATGAAAATATTATTAAATAATCCACTGAATTAAAATAAAATACACAATAATAAAATTATAAACATCAATATTTATAATAAAAATTGGTATAAAATATATATATAAATACTAGTTATCAACCACCACTTGAAGCCACCATCCTCCGCCTCCACCGCCACCACATGCACAGTGGCAACAATCAAATTCCTCTATAGCTACGGTGGAAGGCCCGGGTTATACCTTCTATCGGTTTGGTTATCAATAGCACATAGCTCAATCAAATTTCTCTATATCCTTTACTTTTCTTAATTTAATTGAAAGTTATTTCCATTTGTGTTTTCTTCCCTTTCTTTGTATGATACTGAGGTGTTCCCGAGATGCAATTACTGTGCAAGTTTGCACCAATTTGATTACTTTTTTTTATTTCCTTCGTTACTTTGGATATTTCTTCTTTATCAACATTAGTTGCTTGTTAAGTGCTTCTATTCTATAGCCCAAAAAATTTCCTCCTGTATTGGGTATATTCTGTTATTTCCTCTTATTGTAGATGCTGTTGATTTTTATGTGCATTTGGGTCTCAAAGATTTCGATTGGATTAAGTTTTCTCACCTCCCTAATTATAAGATTTTGGTTGACTGTTTACCACCTCCCTAATTATGCCTCTTATTTTTATGGTTGTGAGATTGAAGAGTGGGTGTGATAGATTTGATTATGTAGCAAAATATGCAGCAACACATATGTTGGTAATGAAGATTGGGATCTTGATATTGAGCAAAGCTACAAAGTTGAGTTAGATGCTGCTATCAGAGTTGATAGGGGAAGTGGTTTTGGTGTTGTTATTTGGGATAATTAGGGTCGTGTTGTTGCAGTAAGAGTCCAGAGGTCTGAGATAGTGACGTCTCTAGAAATTGCTGAAGGTCTTGCTTGTCAGATGGGGGCTCAAATGGCATTGTCTCTGAACTTGTCCCATGTTAGATTTCGCTCTGGTTGTTTGTCACTTATTCAAAAGTTGAAGTCATAGTCCTAAGAATGCACGGAGCTTCGAGAACTTGTTGCAGACATCATTTCCATTTGCTCACAGCTTAGTCGTTCTTCTTTTTTTTTATTCCTAGGAATGATACTATTATAGTTCATAGACTTGCTCAAATGGCTTTTTCTATTAGTAAGGATGATTTTATTTGGAACCATGTAATTTCCCTTTTGAAGTGCTTAATGATGTAAACCTTGTTTGATTTCTTCTATATGAAGTTATTTTCCCTCAAAAAAAAAAAAAAAAAAAAAGCAAACACACTCACCGAAGGGAGAAGATTTTTTTTTTTTAGCTAAGGGAGAACAATGGGAAAAAAAACTGAATGATATACGTTTTTTTTTAATACCAAAACGGTGAGTTTTCATTTTTTTTTCTTTTAATTTTCATGTGTGTAATTAGCTACACAGTTAGTCATCCCACATCATCATTAGCTGCACAGTTACCCATTCCACATCATCATTGACACACTCAATTTTGACCGTTGGTACATTTGTGACAAATCGCAAAGTTCTTATGTCAATTCACAACAATTTTAAAAATTGGATAGATTTGTGAAAATGACATAAGTTGGTGGTAGATATATATAAAAATCCTTATTATTATTATTATTTTGCTATTTAAATATATACATATATAGTCGATGATTACTTGTAGTTGAGTTGTGTTTTTGTTTACAATTATTCAAATCTTTTTAATTAATCTAACCTTACTTTAGATTTTTCATATAATCATAATTTTATTTTTTAATGAATTTTGAATTAAAAATTAAAAATTTATAAATTGAAACATCAATTTAAAAATACAATTAAAAACAAATATTTAAAAAGAAATTAAATAAATTTTTAAAAATAAGTTAAATATTAATTTGAATGTTAAATAGTCACACCCCGTCTCACGTAGCCCAAGGTAGACGGTTAGTATCTAATCTCGTCTCACATAGCCCGAGATGGGCACTAAAGCTTACTTTTTTACACTTTTCAAATAATCTTTAATAAAATTTAATAAACTTAATACTTCTCATTTTGTTTAAGTATAAGTATTTATATAGACATAAGTCAAATTCACATTAAAATAATAGTAAAGATTAATTTAAAATAATTTAATATACAATATATAATAACATGTCCATAAAAGTTTCAAACTTAAAATATACAATATTATGACCACTAAAATGAGAGCAACACCAGAGCAAGGTTATTAGGCCGACCTTAATAATCTATCTATAAAACCCCCTTGAGTCATGGGACCACTATCAAGCCCTGTTATCTGAAAAGATTTTGAAAATAGAGAAAAATTAGTACAAAAATACTCAGTGAATAGATATTACAAGTATAAAACAATTTATCTTAATTAAATATAATAAATACCTTAAATCCAAAATACTAGAGTGTTCATAACCAAATTATAGTTCATTTAAAACATCAAATCCAATTTTGCTTTCATACATATTCAAAGATTAATCAATTAAAACACGTACCTTTGCAAACCTTAATACATCCTTTAAATCAAAATAGCAGTCACTTAAAACATTAACTCAATATTTGCTTCTAAAATTGTGCAAACTCAGCCAAGTCAAACACATGTTTTTATAATATCGATATAAAAATTTCATGTGTATTAACCAACCCTGTAGCAAACATCACAATCCGGTCATAACGTACAGGCCATCACAAGCTCACTCTCAAGGCGCACTTGTAGGCTAACCCTTCGACTATTGGGGTACGGGTGTGACATAAATCATCACACTTTTAATAATGTATTATGAAATTAAAAAAGAAGGTAAAAATATAATCTATGTAAAAGGGTATTTTTAACTAAAATTAAAAATTAACTTGAATTTTAGATTTATACCAAACACAATATAACAATGATGACAATTTCATTAAGGAATTCATTTAATTTTTAAATGAATTTTAAATAGAATTCATTTATAAGTGAATTTCAAATTTATTTGAATCAAATAAATTTCATCAATAAAAATGAATTTAGTGTTAAGTAATTCTACAAAATTAAAAAGTTAAAAGTTAAAATTGAAAATGAATTTTATAAAGTTTTCATTTAAACCAAACATACTCACTTATATTTGCAAATGAATTTCATAAAATTTTGTAAAATTCATTTGAACCAAACACACTCCAATATATTGCTGTTTTTCAAAAAAAAAAAAAAAAAAAGAAAGAAACCTTATTGTTGTAGCTGTTGTAGACTGAAGCTGTCGCTCTCAAACAGTTTTAACAACACTCACCAAGTCTATATTTACGATTTCTAGAACCCTATTCCACCAAAGTCACAAATTGTATAAATTTTAAATAATTAAAATAAGATTTTAATTATTTTTTAGATTTTCTTAAAATGTACAGCAGGGTTTCTTTTACCATTTCTTTATTTGTTATTTTTTGTCCTTTTAATTTCCACTATTCATAATTTAGGTTTTAATATTAGGCAAAAACAAGTGAAAGAGCTTGTGGAATTGTTAACATTCAAAGAATAAATAAAGAAATATGGTACACTTTTAGAAAATATTCTATTTTTAACACTTAGAAAAATAAGAAAGCCGTTTATAACGGTGGTGTCTTTGAAAAATTATAGTAATATTCTCAAGAATCTGGCTGCAGCCAGCAAATATTGACGTACGTCCTCAATATTAGTGACGAAATAAGCAACATTATCTCTCATGACTTGCTGCTATATATTACATATATAATTAACATCTCAAGTCTAAGCAAAAACATAGATACAAACACCAACATAAACACTAGAACAAGAGAAGAGAAACAAAAGAAAAAAAACAAAACAAATGGAAGCCACAAAAAAAGCAATCTTCCTCTTTCTGGCTTCTCTTCCTTTCTTGTTTCATTCTTCTTTTGGATCTCCTGCACAAGCTCCTTCACCAGCTGGTATACATATGTCTCTTCTTTAATGTCATCTCTTATTTTACGTTCATGATATATATTTTGCAACATAATATATAACAGTATACTAAGAAAAAAAAGTCGTGTTTGGATAATGTCATGCAAAAATATTTATTTATTTTTTACGATTTGTGCTGGAAGAATAAATAATATTGAGTAATGCCTCTTGATCTTCGAATGGTGAAATTTCAAATTTTTAAAATTTATAAACGAATAAACATATGAACAGTTTTTTTATACAATCCGGATAGGAGAAATTCCTCCTACCTCACCTACTAGCAATTAATGGGTTTATTGCACCAATAATACCTTAACTTTGTCTATGTGTCATTTTGATACCAGATTTTTAATTTTTTTTCAATCACTAAAGTTCTATTTTTATTTCAGGTTAAAATACTTCAAATATAGCCGATCAAATTTAGCATACGTGGCAGCCGGAATTAGCATATTCTTAGTATATTTGCCACGTAAGCATCCACTAAACAATCTAATCATCTTGTGGGTCCTAGAAAATAAAATTACTAAAGTAAACAAAATTGAATATACTAAGAATGATTAGGTTAGTACATTCAATTTTGTTCTCTTTAGTAATTTTGTTTTCAAAGATTCATAAGATAGATTAAGTTGCTTGCTAGGATACTTATGTGGTGAATATATTAAGAATATGCTTATTTTGGTTGCCACGTATGCTAAATTTGTTCATATATATTCGAGGTGCTTTAATCTGAAACAAAAATAGAACTTCAGTAATTAAAAAGAAAAAATTAAAAATTTGGTACCAAAATGAAATATATGGCAAAGTTAAGGTACCACTATTTCAATAAACCCATCAATTAATGAAATAAAAGAGTTTTAATTTTTTTAAATCTCTACCAAGTACTATAAGAAGACAAACAGATAGCAATACCCTTATATAATCACAAACAATTAAAATTTAGTATTTGATTAAAGTGATAAAAACTAAAATATAATAGCACATGGTGAACCTTAGATGGCACATGGATAAATCCTGGATGTCTTATTGTGTTTGTATAGCACTTGAGAAAGATTTTAAAAGGTTAAAACTTTTTTATTTCATTAGTTGCTATTAGTTTAAGAAGTTGAGGCAGGAGGAATTCCTCCGACCCAAGTTGTATAAAAAAATGTTTCTAATATAACAGGTTGTTTTTACAGTATAAATATATGTATATATACAAATAAATTTAACTCTGCAAGATTAATTCTATTTAATTATAACTATGAATATAACATATAGCCATGATATATATATATATATATATATAAATGGTCATAAATTTTGAATTGTATACATATATGTACATATGTTTATTTTGTTTGCCACTCTAACATTTAGTTATTTTATGGTGCATGGAATAGGTAGTCATCATGTAGAATATCATTATCATGCAGAAAGTCATAAAGGACCACATAAGTGGGGAGAACTGGATGAGAATTGGAAAGCTTGTAGCGTAGGAAAATTACAATCTCCAATTAATCTTCAACGTCCCAAAATTTCACGTAATCTAGGCGAACTACAAAAAGCTTATAAACCAGCTAATGCCACCATCAAAAGTAGAGGCCATGACGTTACGGTAATGAAGCTATCTATATATCAGCTTTATCATGCACCTAAGTATAATATACAGTATGATCTCATCCAAATGAAAGAAGATATATTATTAGTCATATCAAACCTTCTTATGCATTTTGCGAAGCATTCATCGACTAACAGTAGAATTTAAATTCTGCACTCCATGATATTTTGGATGAAAGTGGTTATTACACAGATCTCCCAAACACTTTAGCTTGCATTTTAGTATTGGCAAATGCATTTCATACGTTTAGCAAATTTCGCCCAAAAACTATATATATGTGACGTGCTCCAATTAGGTATGACCTAGATTAAAACGAACATAAATTTAGTTTAAATTGTTAAAAATAATATTTATCAAAATCTGTTGGCACCCATTTGAAATTTGTAAATGGCATTGATATAAGTTAAAAAAAAAATTGAAAAAGTATTTATAAGTTATGTTTTCAGTATTAAATTAATGTGTTAAAATAGTCCATTACTTTGTAAATTAATGAAGAAGCAAAGAGATAAGATAAAATGTGCCAAATTTGAGAGGTGAAATAATTTTAAGAAAGATTTAACTTAACATCATATTCTACAAGTTTAACACTAGAATTTAATGTTCAGATAACATGGACCGGTGATGCGGGGTCTATGAAGATAAATGGAACCACTTACACTCTGAAAACTTGCCACTGGCATATACCCTCAGAGCATAGACTTAATGGCGGCAGGTTGGTAATGGGTATTATTATTATTATTATTATTATTGCATTAGTAGGAGGCTAATAATGGGTGTATTCTTTTTTTTTTTTTCATTTTGCTCTATATAAATATAGGAAAGATTTGGAAATTCACTTGGTTCATTACGGCCCTTCGGGGCAACCAGAAGCTGTTGTTGGTATACTTTACAAAGTCGGCAAACCCGATTCCTTCCTTGCAAAGGTATTTTATATATACGTATGATTAATCTTTGTTAATTGAAAGGTCTGACGATATAAGTATCAACGGACTGTAGAATGAAAAGTAATCCATCTTTATTTTCTAAATTAATTATAGCAGAATTCAAATTCTAAATCTTATAATATTTTTGAAGAGGAGTGACTGTTAAATCACTTAATGACCGTGCATGATTTTTCTTTTTTGTTGATGTGGGTTTTGTAACATAAACATTTCTGCTTCTTCCAGTTGTTGCCAAGCATAAAATCAGTAACAAAAGAAGAGAAAAGTGTGGGGATCTTAGATCCAAATGATATCCAATTTTCAAGCAGATCATACTACAGATATGTTGGATCTCTTACAGTTCCTCCATGCACAGAGGGTATTATTTGGACAATATTCCAGCAGGTAATACTGTGGGAAAATTTTTATTTATTTCAGATATATTTTACTCAGTACTTAGATTTGTGACCTTCAACGGTTAAGTGCAATTCTCTTACATGTATATAAGAATTATTTTTATTGATAAAAAATATCAAACGACCTAAAATTGATAGACTATAGCCATCTCCAGTATAAATCAACGAGTGCAAAATTCTAATCAATTTTCCCTTGACCAAAATACTTGTCATATATTTAGTATCTTTTAAATTTAATTAATTAAAAGATTTAGTAAAAACGTATATACTTCAATTCATGCATATTTTTATTGAAAAATATATCTATTTTCTTAATTTTTAACTTGTTTATGTATTAAAGAGGATATTGCTTCAATGAGAATTGATATTAAAATTAACATTTTACTTATACCAGGTTAAGACTGCTTCAAGAGAGCAACTGGACGCACTGAAGGCTGCTGTTGATGAAGTGAGTTCACTATATTTTTGAACTAATTATACTACAATTCATCAACATTTCTACTTCAAGATTTATATGCATAACATGAAAATATATTATGAAAAAAAAAAAGTTATCATGATACTAATGGTTTGCGATACAATTTGCTTGTTGTTCTTCAGGGATTTGAGATGAATTCAAGGCCAGTTAGAAATTTGGATGGAAGAACACTTTACTTATATGTGTAATCCTACCATATATAGATCTTGCATCCACTTGAATAATCCAATAAAAATATGTTTTTTTGGGGGAAATTTTGTTAGTGGACACTTAGGTTGACAATTAAAAAGCTTTGTGTGACATTTACTAGGTCTCAAATTAGAGTTCTAGTTTCCCCTTTTTCTGATACAATAATTTTTTAAAATTGTAACTTCTGCCTTCTATTATTTTTATTTTTTAACCAAATATATGTACTCTCTGCTATATAGAAAGATTAATAATACCAATTGTTGTTATTCTTTGCAAGTGATTTTGCACTGTTAAACAATTTTTTGTTGTTAGTTAGGTGTGATTTGATTGATATGATCACTTGTGAGAATTTTGCAATAAATTTAATTATTCACGACTATATGCAATAAATTTGATTCTTCACGAGCATTAGTAAAAAAATTATCACGTTTACAGTAAATAATTATTATTATTTTTTTTTTTATGTTCACTGTTCATTGAGCTTCCAACGAAAAAAAAAATATCCATTTTGTTAAATTTGTATTTTACTTTATTCTGCAGGCAGTACTGAAAAAATTGTTGTGGCCTTTGTAAAATGGTGCAAGCATGCTAGAGAGCAATTGTATTTATAGTTGATTTTATTTCATGTATAATTTATAATTAGATCATACTGTGCTAAGGAAATGGAGAACCTAAAAAGCTTTTCTTAGTCTTCAGGCAAGATGATATAATTTAATTAAATTACAATAATAATTGGAATCAATTATAAGAATTCTTGAACTGAAATTCATCCATTGTGACTAACATAAAATTTTCTTCATCATTAAAACCAAAAATAAAAATTACTTCATCGCATCTTTCTCTTTTCCTCTTTGTGTTCTTCTCTTTTTTATTTTCTTTTCTCTTTTTTCATTACTATATTAATTGCAATGCTGATCAAAATTGGCCAATTTTATTAAAATTAAAGTTATTTTTTAATAGAAAATATAACTTTTTCATTAACTGAAAATTAAAAATATATTTTGATGAACAAATAATATAAATAAAAGTATAGTCAAAATGTACCAAAATAAACTCTCAGTTAAATCATGAAATTTTTCATTGCTATTTTTCAATCACATTAAAAGATCTATTTGAATTTGTAAATTGACGATCCATTTGACAATTTGTACACTTCACTTAATAGCATTATTTAGTCATAAATTGATTCTATTGTAAGTCTGATTGCAGAAATATCAACAAAATTTTCATAATGGAGAAATACCATAAATAGTAATATGAACTTTGTGAAAGAAAATTAAAAATTTCAATGAAAAATAACAAATAAATTAGAGATTTGTATTTATTACATGCAAAGAAATAAAAGAAATCAAATAAAATAAAAATAAATAATAAGGAACCACTATTAATTTAAGAGATGATGGGCGGTGTTAAAAATGAAAATTTTTAATGAAAAATAAAGAGAAAAAAGAGAAGAGACCATTAGAATTTTTGAATGGATTTTATTGCAAAATAGCTTGTAGTTATCAGTGTTTTTATTAGTACATATGAAGTTAATAAAATGTGACACAAAATTGAATTTTGACAGATCAACTAAATATAGCAAAGATAATATTGTAGTTTTTAACATATTTTTTCATAGAAATTTGGTAGACAAACAAAAGAAAATAAAATTATGATAGAATTTATGGAGATAAACTGCAAAACACATTAAAAGATGAAAATCCAAGTAAATTTTTTGCTAAACATTCTAAAATAATATTTCTTGGAAATAAAAATGTTTCAACCAAACAAGGCAATGCCTCTTTGTTTGTATTTCTTTGAAAATAACTCCAAACATTAGCTTAATAATTTTTAGTAGATTAATACCTAATATCAAATTAAAAAAAATTACAATAATCATAAAATTTTTTGAATAGCAACTGAAAATTAAGTAGTTAAATAAAAAAATTTCTTCATAATATTAAAAAATTATTGATTCATTTTTTGACCACCGCAGAGGTGAATTTCCATTTATAAATTAAAAAAATTACTTAATAAAAATCTTATTTTTATTAATTTTTTTATTACTCTGTGCTTGATAAATTCCAAAAATAAATAAAAAATAAATAAAAAGTTTCTTGTTGTCCGCAGGCGGCTAGCAATTGGCTGATTGCCAGTTGCTAAAAGTGGTACATACACTTAATAGCCGTCTTGTTGCTGCTCCTCCCTCTCATTGTCGAAAGATTAGTTGTTGCAGTACATTCTCCGAATAAACGAAGATTAAAACATTGCTTCTCTACATCTACATCAACAATCATATGAAATGCAATGCAGCTGCTATATATATGTGT
>CATIWM010011573.1:0-12304 GCA_949671775.1 Mallotus repandus | reverse complement strand
AGTGCATTTTTCACACTCATCAGGTGGCATAGAGATAGGATCCATACCAGGTACAACATCGATACATAATTCTATCTCTCTATCTGGAGGCAATCCTGGCAATTCTTCAAGAAAAATATCAAGAAACTCACACACCACTGGCACCTTCTCAACTACTCCTATGTCTACCTTTGTATCTCTAACCACAGCTAAATAGCCTTTATATCCTCTACTAAGCATCTTTCTAGCTGTGATTGCAGAAATAAGATTATGAGGCATTAAACTCTTATCGCCTCTGAATCGAAACTCTTCCTTATTAGGGATTATGAAAGTCACCACTTTCTCTCAACAATCCAACATGGCATAGTGTCAAGCTAACCAATCCATCCCCAAGATCACATCGAAGTCAATCACATCCAACAATACCAAAGTCTGCAAGCAACTCTCTACCTTCTACCAACACGGGACAAGATGGAAAGAATATGTCTGTCTCCAACTCGTCACTAAGTGGAGTCACTACAGACAAAGGAAACAACAACTTGGATTGTTGCCACTCCATCCTCAAAGCAAAGACAGGCAAAACAAAGAATGCAATGCACCAGGATCAAATAAAACTCTAGCCTCAAAAGAACACACTAAGAGAGTGTAAGCACCCAATTTCGAGATAACTAGAGTATGGATACGAAAGAGGACTCCGATGCTGAAATTTGTTGCAAATAGGTTTCTAGTATTTGAATTTCAGATCCCAAGGCTTGATTGCATTTTTTACGGACTAAATTGAAAATTCTTTTTTTCTTCAAGGGTCTTTTTGTAATTAAATGTTAAAAAAATTGGAAGAATGGATTTCCGATCGAAAATCCAGAATTTCGATCAGAATTCCAGATTACCGATCGGCAATCCATAATTTCGGTCGGAATTATACTTTTCCAACGCGTGAAAATCTGATTTTTTGTAATTTTTATTTATTTTTCTTAAATTTGATTGGTTGAAAATTTAAATTAAAGTGAGATAATAATTTAAATTATCTTATTTTTTAGATAAATTTATTTATTTATTTATTATTTATCCCGTGATTATAAATCACAGAGGGAGTTTTGTTATTTAGTTTTACTAAATCACGTTGTTAGGGAGGTGATTTGATAAAAACCTAGAGACACAGAAGAAAAAGAGAAGGAAGGAACGGGGAAAATAGAAAAGAAAAAAAAAGAGGAGTGACGGAAAAAAAAGCAGAGGTTTTCTTTTCTGAAAAAAATTTTCCGTAAGGTTTTTTTTTCTAGAAAAACGAAAAGAAATTAAAAAACCTTTCTTTTCTCTACAAGATTTAAGATTTTTCTTTTGGTAAAAGCAATCAAAGCCTGGAACTGAGAAGATCAATACTGCAGATCTATTCAAACGGTGAATCAAACAAAACCTCTGAGGAGCTAATCAATATTGCATAACCGTATTTCATCCTTTTTTTTATCTTATTTATTTTCATTTAATTTCTTTTATTATTTACTTTTTGTTTCTTTCCTTATATTTATTATACTCATTTTTTATTTTTTTTTTGTTTTGTTTCTTTAATGATGATGGTGGAAATGTTCTATGCCATGGAGATGGGATTGAACGGATTAGATCCATGAAGGTCCCATGGAATGCCATGGATTAATCCCTGCTAAAATAACGTAGTTTTAGGTTTATTTTATTTTTTTGTGTTTTAGTGGTAATTGCATTGTGTATTTATTTTTGATTTTTGGGTATGTAACTATTATTGTACACATGGATTGTAATGGCCCCATTAGTGGGAATATAGTAGAATTTTTATTTTTCCAGCACTTTAAAATTAATTAGTAAATTAGGTTTATTTGGTAAATTTTAATTAAAATCAATGGTGGCTTTAGATTAATTTAGGTTGTATGTAATTAAAATTAGGGTTAGAAATATCATAGAATGTTTGTTTTTGATTTGTTATTTTTATTTTTATTATATTGGGCTTGTTTGTTATTTTGATTCGTTTTAGGCCCCAAGCCCACATGTAGGTCTTAACTCACTTAATTAATAGGTTTAAAATTGGTTTTAGGTTTAATTAAAAACAACTTGGGCCCATTTAGGTTAATTTAAACTTTAGGCCCATTTTTTAGTTAAATAAAACTTAGAGCTCAGCCCATTAATAAAGTCTTCTTCATAATTTGTAGACTTATGATCATTGCATTTAATTAAAATTAATTAGAATTAAACCCACTAATTTATTTCTTTTTTTAAAAAATTTAATAGACTTAGGCCCACTTTTAGAATTAAAACAATAGCTCACTAATTATCAAAATGTAGGCCCATTTTTAGTTCCATTTCACTTGTAAATAAAATATATAGATTTAGTTAACTTAAATTAAAATCAAATGTAGTATAGATTTAGGGACTTTACAACTTGAATGCATTTTTATATGCTTTTTCATGGACTGGTTGCCTTACGGTTAGATGGATGTTCAATTACGGTTTAATGAAATTGCATGTAATTACGGAATAAGATAGTAATTCATAAGATAATTCTAAATGGTCACAAGACTAAAAGAAGTTGGTATTCCATATCTAGAACTCCTGGTTGTGGTGCTAGCTTGTAATAGAGAATCGAGTTACCACCACTTTTGATTTGTCCTAGTTATTACCCTGGGTGGTGACTCCTTATCTCCATACCATGTCTTTCTGACAGTGGTTAGTGTGTTCCCTAGAGCCCTGAGCTCAAACAATGTCATGGTTGAAATAAACTTTGGTGCGCGCTAAACCCCGCCGTCTACAGAGAGTACTTGCTACAACCGCATTAGATGCCTGCACACCCTGAGGAGTCAAAGTGAACACTCTTGCCTATTCATGGCCAACCTTCTGACAATTGGAAGGCTGAGTGAATCCTTTACAACTCGGTCTACCCCCAAATCTGCCACCTGAACCTCTATCCAGCTGGCCCACAAACTGAGTCGGCCTTTACTGAGGGTACAAAGGTGCCTGCTAGGGTTGTTGCACCTGCTGAAATGGCTGAGCAATTGAAGATGAAGATCCTTGGGCAAAAGAAGAGTGATATCCACTGTTAGGACAAGCTCTGGCAAGATGTCCAATCTGCCCATACCTGAAGCTGGCTCCCGTCAGCAAATGGCACGGTCCCTGATGTACTTGGCCACAAGTAGGGCATGCACTGGGCCTCGAGCCTGAACTACCATGTCCTGAGCTCTAACTGTTGCTACCACTACTAGCTCCAGACCTAAATCTCAGAGGTCTATTGCTTCGCCTGCTGTGCTTGCTAGTCCTATGCGCCCGACTAATCTGATAACCTTGCTGCGAAGTGCCCACAGTCTGAATACCAAAACTGCCTATCTAAAACACAGGCTGCTGAATCCCCTGTGTCATCACTACTTCACTACTACTGCTTGCATAGGGGTCAGAAAATAGTGCCATGCATAATGTGGTGCCTCTCTAGCGGTTGAGCCTCCTCAATCACACTGTCCAACATCCAACCTATAGTCTGGATACTGATGTAGGCTGCACCTAAACCCATCACAAACAACTCTACAGCTCTCCTATCATCCTGTATCACATCCAGTGCATGGCGACCCAATATGAGGAACTCATGGCTGTAGTCTGCCACTGACCTATCACTCTTACTAATGTGTAGTAGCTGCCATTTGTAGTTATCCCTCATCAATACTGGAAAAAAGTACTTGAGAAACTATTCCTTAAATTCCAACCAAGTCATCGTGGTCATGCGGGGCTGGATGGACTGCATGAACGAATCCTGAGCTGCAGCCTGAATAGATAACTGTACAACCATAATCTGTGTAGCCTATCCGAGTTCTAGCCTCGATAATGTTAAAAAAATCCAATGCATCTCCAGTGCCATCAAAAGAAACTCTTCCCACTTTGGAGTAGAGTAATGCTGCATCTGCATCGGCCATCCCCTGATTCTTCTGCTGAAGCATCTACTGAACTAAACGCATGGCTTGATTTAGAGTTTCCAAGCCTTGTTTAATACTTGCCATTCTAGCTTCAAAAGCTACAGGATTAACCTCAGGAACTCCTTGTTCTACATTTTGCTCTTGTTCTTGCATATGAGCTGCTTCTGCTCTCTATCTGCCTCTACCTCTTCCCCTAACTCTTCCCCTCTAACGAGGAGCAAGGGGAGGAATCTCATCATGTACGGACTGCTCATCATCATCATGTGCTGCCTCAGCAGCAGAAGCATTTTGTGCTACCTCAGCAGCAGGAGCATTTTGTGCTCTCCTTTTTATTCTGAAAAGAAAAAACGAAACGAAATTCAAAACACGACAAGGAATAAACACAAACACGGAAGCCTAGAAGCAACGAGGACAACAATTGACATTTATCAACCTAATTAACGCAGTACCTTAAGAAAACGTACCTTAAAGATCATTAGAGCCAAAAATAAAACATGGGCTCTGATACCAACTTTGTCACGACCCAAACCGAAGGTTTTTGACTAGCACTAGGGAATGCGGATACATAAGGTAATCGAATCCCGTAGCAAGCCTTAAAAAATTTTTGCGGAATAAAACAATACACTTAACGTTAAAATAATATATGCACAATATTAAAAGCATAAAAAAATATTCTTTTAAATACAATATTATTCAAATATAATATTTAAAAGTCAGATACAAACAGAGTACCAATAATACAAATCTAAAATTTAACTACTTGAGTGTCTAGAATTCAGTTACACAGTATACAAATTAAATTAACATACAGAATGCAGCCAGTGAAGAACGAACTCGGCTTAAAGTAGAGGTACTAGAAGACAAACTGTGAGGTCCTAAAAAAAAATTGAGGGGAATCATACCTCACTGAGTGAATCAATTTTATAAAATGCATGCGGGTTTTTAAACCATTTATTAAAACCCTTTTTAAAATAAAATAGAATAAAATAATTATGATTATTAAAATCATTTACTTTTCTCAATAATATTATATCGAGTCTCTTTAAAACTTTTTAAATTGATTTAGTATGAAATCCTCGTATAAAATATTTAAAATATTTATTTTTGTGGAAAACGCGTAGAACCCTAAGCCATTATTCTAATAGCCTTTTATGTCTCTTAATCCAAGTGATTACTATCCTGAGAGCAATGCATCAACCGAGTTACTGCCACAGTCATTTCACTTATTCCATATTGGATGTCCCGAAAGCAATGCATCAACCGAGTTACATCCCTTTTTCATTTCATTTATCGGCCCGAGAGTAATGCATCAACCAAGCTCTAATCATTCACATATATATCATATACTAAATTATACCTGTGCGCATGTGGTCCTAGTGATACCCACTAGGTAGCACGTTCCACCAATATCTCCAAATCAATTAGAAATTATAAATATTTAAATCAAATAAATAAATAATTCATTAAATAATGAATTAAAAAAGCAATTAAATCAATAAATAAATCATATAGAATAATCTATGTTTTTAAACATGCTTTATTCTTTATTGCTAGAAAATATATTAAAATCACACAACACACATTCTATAAAATTAACTCACAGGTTGAGCGTGCCGGGCGACACGTTGTCTGCTGCCCTGGTGCTACCGCTCGTGTCGTAGAGTTCTGAAAAATAAATAATATTTATTTAAAATATGCTCGTAAAATAAATAAATAAATTCATGAAATTTCTCAAAAATTAATAAAATCATGGAACGAAGGAACTGACTCGATCTAAGACACGACTTATCTAAAACTAGAATTGCAATACAAGTCGATGTCACATTTTAGGAGAAATCTACCAAAAATTCAGCAGAGTTTTCCTTGTAAAATGGGCAACCCTCCATTAAAAGTAGAGTCAACTCTGCACGAAAACACATTTCAAAAATACTACACAGAATCACACTCAGGTCAGACTCACAAACTACACACAATTCCGACCGAGTTCTAAATTCACAACAATCAATAAAATAAAATAATTTTTTGTCAAAAATTATAAAATCTCATTTAAATACCATAATTCAAATTATTTCCACAATAAAATATAAAATATATTTATTTTTAAATAAATAGTAAAATTCTAGCTTATATTTAAATTTTCGTTAATAAACATATATAATTCAAATCTTACAATTAAATTAACATTTATTGAAATTAATCATTTAAATTACTTAAATACATTATAAAATTAGCAAATAACTAAATTAAGCTTAAAATAATAATTAAACTTATTATTCATATATTTTTCAAAAATTAATAATAATTAGCTAAAAGTAGGAAATAATTCATAAACATAATTTGTATACTATTTATTACTCAAATACTATCTAAAACATATTAATTAACAATAATTTCAACTAAAATATACAATTCACTAATTTTTCCAGAAATTCAATTTTCACATAAACATTCAAAAATTTATAATAAAAATTCTATACATAATTTTAATAAATTTTCTTCACAAAACTTGCTCAAAATGAGTAGTAGAATTTATTAAAAATATATTCGTCATGAGACCAGAATGGTACCAGAATAGTAACTCCGATCTTCGGAATAGTACAAATTTCAAAATAATTTCAGAAAAATAAATAAAAATTATCCATGGGTAGCTCATAACCTCTACAACAAATAGTACTAAAGAACCAACACCTAATAAAATCATATTCAAGGCCAAACCAATAATTTAGTCCAAGAACACATAATCTAAAAATCCAAATTTGAGAGGCTTACCAGAGTTAATTCCTTAAACAAATTAAGGAATTGAGAAGCCCAGAAGATGAGGAAGCTTGTGAGCCCAAGTTGGCAGGCTGGGGACGTCGGAAAAGTCACTGGCTAAGAGGGAACAAAAACCGGCCGAACCGAGAGAGAGAAGAGGGCGGCTTGCTGGACGGCGACGAGCAGATGGTGGCGACGGCGACGCGACAGTGGCTGGTCGGAAATGGCAAAGGAAGAAGAAAGAAAGAAAGAAAGAAAGAAAGAAGAAGAAAAGGAAAAGAAAAAAGGAAGAAAAAATATTTTTGTACTGCACATTTTTTAATAATAATAATAATAATAAAATAATAATATAAAAATCAATTTAGCTCTCTCTCTCAACCTTAAATTATAAACAATAAAAAAATTTATTAAAATAAAATTAACACACTTTTATAAAAGAATAATTAAAATAATTCTCATCACAAATTATTCAAATTTAATTTCACAAAATAATAATCTCAGCATTAATAAAATATTTATCAACACTGCAAGTCTCAAAATATATTTATAATTTTAAAATAAATTCGGGTGTTTACAAAATTATTAAATAGAATATATGAACATGTATTTTCTTATTTATTTATGCCTAAAAATATTTAAAATCAAATAATAAAATAACTTTGCACCCTATAATACATATCAGTTTAATTTAATTTAGCTTAATCTCCCTTGGAAATTAATTAATTTACTGTAATTATAGTTAATAAGAAAATTAATTAACTAACTAATTAATTTACCACAAAGTAACTAATTATCTAAATCATATACATATTCTCTCTCTCTCTCTCTCTCTCTCTCTAATTATCTAAATATATATATTCTCTCTCTCTCTCTATATATATATATATACACACACAATTCAATACAACAATTATCAATATTACAAAATTTAGATTAATTATTCATTTTCTCCCAATAACGATCTTTAACTTTATTTGATTTTAATTGTTCTCCGTGAAAAAATCTGCAATGTTTTTAAAGGATAAAATTAAAAAAATAAATTAAATGGCATAAACTAAAACACTTTTAATATGTCATTTTTACACATAACAATAAATATAATTTTTCACATACAAATACACTTAAGCAATATAAGAAATTATTAAAAAGAAGAGGAAATTTCAAAAAATGGCCTGTTTGACCAATCTACTTTCTTTTATAGTCCTGCACCTTTTATGTTTTCAGAAATAATTTTTATATTTTCACTTACAGACTACCTTTCTTTTATGTTTCAAAAATGACTTTATCCACGTTTTCCGTGTTTTCTCCTACCGAAGCTAATCGTCTGCAAAAGAAAAACGGGATTTGATGAAAAGAAAGCTCGTGAGCTTTCCATTTAAGTTGCTCTCGCTCAAATCAATTCAATGGCAACTCAATTTTTTTTCAACCTTTCTCATTTTCTTTGTTCCTTTTCTCTACTTCTTACATAATTAGCGTTCCGCTATTGCTTTATTTAGCTTCTTATCTCGGCTAATTAAGTGTATTATGTTTGTGAAAGATTCAAACTTTGCCTTATGTTGTGTGTGATTTTTATCATTTATTTACTTAAAAGCAGTTAATTTTATGATTGATTTAAGCATCATTAATCAATCATTTATCGTTGTGTTGAAGATTTGTCCCAGTAGCTGCTGAATTTGTTGATCGAAGTTGACACAATACTGCAATCTCACTCAAAAACTCTAATTCTGAAGCAAGCAGGGAATTCCTCCATTACTCGAATAATTGGAATCTACGATTCCAATAAAGTCATCGATGACGCAAAATGAACAAAGTTCCATCGAGTGCAGAAGAAGTTCAATCTGTACTATGATCAAGATTCTAAATCATCTAAAAAGTAAGCTATTCTAGCTCAACCTCTTTAATCGAAAATGATGTTCTTGTTCATGTTATTTTCTTTTATTAAGCTTTAATTAGCAATTTTACACAGGAAAAAGCGACTGAGACATGTGGATTTATAGGAGGTTTTAGATTTCAAGTCAATTTTGGATTCTTTCAATCAAAATCATGCATTGCCGAACGAAATTATTGCATTTCAAGGGGATTTTGATCATCTTGTATTTTGCTTGAAAAGTCGACCTACTATCAATTTGAAATAAATTGAATTTTGAAATGCATTGAATTTGAATTTGTAAGTTCAAAGGACATAAAATTTATTTTTTTTTGTTGTAGGTTTCTATTTCATTCTTGCTACATTGAGCATTAATGAACAGTGCCAATGGATATGAGAGAGCTGGACCAATTTCCCTTAGCCTCCTAATAGAACAAATCATAATGCTATATATGGTCCTATTATGGAAGATTAGTTCAATTGGTTAATTTTTATTTATTTTGTTAGTGAAGAGAATTGAACTGATTGTCTAGGGTTTAGGATTCGGTGTTTTTCGTTAGTTGTTAACTTGGAAAGTGATGCTAGTTGTGTAGTGGTGCATTTTTAATTTCATTTGATTTTACTAACTGGAAATGCAGAATTGGTCTAAAAATAAAATGTGTGTTGATGTATTTTGTGTTAGGATGCTGAATGTTTGTGTTTGTTTGCGAAATATGTTTAAGTTGCTAATATGATATGATCTCTTTTTTTTAATCATTTGTTTGCAGCATTTGACAATATATTCAACATTTTAACTTGATTGTAGCAGCATTTGACAATATATTCAACATTTTAAGCCCTTCTTACCATAGAAGAGTTCCGTTCTTGAAACATTTGTAAGGATCAGGTTATGGGTTATGAGTTTTCATTTTGTGGTTGCCAGTTCATGTGTAGTGTGTTGTGTTCTAAATATTTGTTCTTATTATGGTTATTGCTGCAAAGCAATGATTCATAACTTCAAGAAAGAAGGAAAAATTATTTCTTCTGAGGTAACAGTTAAGCTTCTCCAACATGCAATGGAGAAACCTAAATGCAAGAAATTTATCATTAATTTATTCCCAAGAAATGAAGAACATCATACTACTTTTGAGAAAATTGTACAACTTTGAATTCTTAATATCAAAAGTTTGATTTTCTGCCCCTTAATTTTTTTGAAATCTCATTTCTATGGTTGTAATGATATTGTTATTTGCTTTTTCTATAGCATCTCTTTGCTAACAAAGAAAAAAGAAAATTCTCTTATCAACTTCCTAACATATTTCAGATAAAAATTAAACCTGAATTTGTGCTATGTTTTGATTGCCCTGAAGAGGAGTTGACCAAATGCATTCTAAAGAGAAACCATGTTATCTTTTGAGCCTCTTTGTTAATTTAATTTTCACTTTTGATGCATGTATCTATGATTTGTTTGTTTTAATTTGAATGGAAGAGTTTATGATAATATTGTTACAGTACGAAAATGACTTCAAGTTTATTTTGAATTAACCTTATCTGTAATCAACTACTACAGCTCAAAGGGGAAGGGTCACAAGGTAAATTTTGTGTCAGGAGCTTGCAGATTTTAACATGTTGAATTCTATTAGATTTTTTTTAAAAAAAAAAGCTATTTGTGCAAAATATGTTTTTAAATTTTAATGCACAAATCTTCAAGGTGATGCCATCTTAGTATGCCAAGGCTATTTATTTAAATATTTAAATAGAATGTAATGCCTAATATGTTTGCTAGAAAAGGACATTCCTTAAGCAATCATTATCTTTGATCTTAAATGTTTGATCTCAAGTGGTTAACTAGAAGTTGTTTTCTACCATATCTTTTGTTTGATATTAAATGTCTTATCCTTGTGAAATTTATTATCAGTCCACAGCAAGGGAAGGAAAAAGTGAAGTAAGAGTTGGCCAAAACAACTGACGTGAAATTTATTATCAGTCCACAGCAAGGGAAGGAAAAAGTGAAGTAAGAGTTGGCCAAAACAACTGACGTTTGATTTGCAACTGCATATTTTTACTATATGGGATCTGTGTAAAAATTCAATTCATTGGAGGCATAGAAAGAAGTATAGGTAATTATTTACCTTAGGGTATTCTTGATTATTAACAAAAATGAAATGATGTATTTTTGTTTTTTTTGTAAGAGATGTATTTTTGTTGTTAGCATGACATTGTTAATTAAGTGAACTTAATCTATTATTGTTGCTTTGTGTTGCTTCTATTTTTCAGTGTTGTTGCTTTTTTATTTTTCGGTGTTGTTACTTTTTGTTGCTTTGTGTTGCCTATTGTTGGTTTTTTATTTTTCCGTGTTGTTTTTTTTTGGATGTTACAAATACACCATAAAAATTGTAAATATGTTACATATTGATGATAAATACATTTAAGATATTTTTTTTTGAAAAAAAAAAACTTTATGTTCAAAAATAATATTTAATATATTTTAATTGAGTTTTGTAGGTTTTGATATGTCTTGGTCAAATATGACCAGTTTTAATTGACTCTCTTTTTAATATCATGTTGTAATGGGTTCTGATGTGTATATGCTATTTTGCTATTAAAACAAGAAGGAAAAAAGGAAAAATTTTGGGAAAGAAAGCTTTCTTTTTTCCATCTTTGCTATGACGCTTTCGTTGCTATTTTCTTAGATTGTTTGGTTCTGGTTATTATGGTTGCCGAATTTGCAACTCGCTTTTAGGCTAGCTTTGGTCTTAGTCAGCTTTGATTAATTATGGGAAGAGAAAATAATAAAAAGTGCAAGAAATATAAATATATATCTGAAAAAATAAAAATAGAGAATCATTGTCAAGATTTTTAGAAATCGATATATATATATACCAAGAGATGAGCAGTACAAATTTTCCAAAAAAAAATAAATAAGAGATGAGTTGTACAATGGTTATTTATCTACAGTTTAGATTTGTTTATAGCCTATTAATTAATGTAACATCTTTTAGCTAGGCATAAGGGTACCGATTCTGAATTTAATTTGTGGATTTGACATGATGTGGTGGGTTCAATGGTTGGTAAGTACAATGACAAAATGTGAAAAAAATATTGAGCAAAAAAAATATTGATCAAAAGAATATTGAGAAAAAATTTTTTGATAAAAAAACAGTATCTAAAAAATAGAAAAAAAAAGTTTAGCAAAAAAATGTTGAGAAAAAAATGTTTGATTCAAAAAAAATAGAAGGCTTTATTTTTACCATTACAATAATGGTAAATAAATAATAATGGGGTCTGAGCCAACCCCCTTATTCACCTTTTTTCTGGCGTTCTAAAATACATATAGGTCTACATGCCAAATTTGTTGTCAAAGTATGATTGTAAACACAGTAAACAAATTAGTCCATACATGCAGCACCAAACTAAAGGAACCTCCATCGACCAAAGCTGAACAAATCACATGTAGCATGAAAATGAGCAGGGACAGAGTTATGCATTTGCACTTTGGGTTGCAAGGTAAGACATTCAGTGTGCAAATTTACTAGGAATTTATAGGATACAACTATGAGTATATATAAGTTGATGATTGACTATGTTTTCCTTAGGTTTGATTTAAGCTATGGATAAGATTGAGTTTTGTGATGAAAATTCTCTGAAGAGCTGGTTGATAATTTTATTGAAATTTCAATGTATTCAGGACATGATTTAAGAATGAGTCTGTAATAAATTGATTTTCCCTAACATATGCTTGAACTCATTGTTGTTTTTGGTGTATTTATTACAATTCAAGTTGTTTTAATTGATTTAAGTTTAT
>CATIWM010011530.1:0-15969 GCA_949671775.1 Mallotus repandus | reverse complement strand
CAATGAAAAACTAACAATAGTCATGTTCCTAATTCTAGAATACACAATGCCCCTTTAAGTTCTATTTATTTATATTGTCATTCAAATATTGGAAAATGGTAGTATTTGACACAGAATGAATTTCTTAAGGAATAAAAACTCTTTTATCTCTAATTGAGAGCGAGATTTTTTTGTTGTTGTTCCCTTGTAAAAGTCTAGAAAAAATATTAGAGGGAAAATATATTTCCATTTAAATTTATTAGAGGGACAATATATCAAAATACATATAAAGTGGAATCCTTTTTTTTTTTTCTACCTTCTCCATAAAAATAAGAACCCTGGCCTTTCCATCCCTCTTTTCCTTCTTCTTATCATTAAATTTTTTCCACATCTATTCATGCACCAATTCACAAGGCTGCTGATATTACCACCAGTAAGTTCTTGAATCTATTTTGTTTTTTGTAATGTAATTCTTTTTAATCTCTATCAATTCTTTTTGATTATTTGACAATTGTTCTATATTGGATTGCTTGATTCAATGTGTCATATATCTAGTATTAATTTCTATTCCAATAGTTAATTGTCTTAAAGTAAAAGAAAAAAAGAGCTATCAAATGTTTCATTCTTGATTGTGGCATCAAGTTTGTTTTATTCATGGACAAGGTTAAGGCATGATGAGACTTGATATATTTAACACGGGTATGTGTTGTTAAATGTGCCAAGATGTATAATGATTTATGGGTAGTTTAGCGTGGAGCATGGTTTCTAGATTTTTTTTGGGGGGTTAACTTGATAGACATATTATTTTTTAGCCTAATAATGAAATTCTTGTAGAAATGTTGATTAATTGATACCAAGTTTCATTATTATTTTGTTCTTATGAATTTTTTTTTTTCTTTTTGATATATCGATCCAACAAGTATGGGACCTGGACGGAAAAAAAAACTGCACAAAATTAATCTAATTCTAAATTTACATCAAAAGGTGCTACTCTACCAAGTACAACATTAAGTAGCCATTCATCTGATTTAGTTAATAGTAACAGTTTAACAATCAACAATCAAGGTCAGTTCTTTTTTTTTTAATTTACACTTAAAAACTACAAAAATTTCTGTTATTATTTTAAAGTTTTAGTATATATATAGAATAATTATTAAATAATATTGATTTAAATAAATTTATTTTCATATTTATACCTTTGATTTTAATAGGTCAAGTAAGCATTCCATCTTCTTTGCCACATGTTGAGCATATTCATACAACACCTAATTCATATATCTCACCAACACCGACGAGAGTTAGTAGGACAACAACACTCACTTCAGCTGAGACTACTAATTTATCAACTATATCTAATGACTCAACAAGAGTGGAACCAATGAACAATAAAGGTGCATTACTCATCTTTCCTTTTATTTTTTTAGCTTTCTGAAATAGTTTCCTTTTTTTTCTAATTTAATTAAAAGTAACAGGCTCTGTTTCAAAAAGAGAGGTCATGGTATCGCTAGGGGTTTTGAGGTCAAGAAGCGAACAAAAGATGGTAATAAAATTGGTGAAGTCATGATCAAAGCAGGATTACATTTGCCAGTTGGCCCGGCTGAAAAATTATTCAAAATGGAGATAGGCATTATCACCCGATTTTTAGCACCAGCCCGACTATTTTATTGGAAAGATATGATTGATACACTTAAGAAACCACTTTTTACGAAAATTGAGGTAAGTCATATTAATTAAACATAATTTACCTAATTCAATTAATTATATTAACTTGTATATAAAAAAATGTAATTTTTAAAATCTTATATTCGTAGAGAGTTTGATATATGCTTGGATGACCCATATACAAAAAACGTGGTTAATGCAATAATGGCAAAGCGTTTTATTACTTATAAGTATAGACTACACCAACATTATAAGAAGTTTCCAACTCTAGAAGAAGCAAGAGAAAATCCTCCTGAACATGTAGAATCATAAGACTGGAAGGCTTTTTATGGTAATTTTGAAAGCGAACAGTTTAAGGTAATACTTTATTTTGATTATTTTATAAATTATTAATTATTATCTAAAAGAAATATGATTAAATGTGAGTATTTTTTTGAGGCTCAAAGTGCAGCAAATGCTGGCAATCGAGACAAGTTAGTGGTTTTAAGTATGTTGGCTCCAAAGCCTTATTGCCAACGGATCTATGAAATGGTACGATTTTTTGACCATAAGCTACACTTAAGTAACTTCTTATAAGACAACAATTTAAATATTCAAAAATATATTACTATGTTTTTATCATGTATCTTGATAATGTGCACAATATGTTGATATTTTTGTAATCTATTATTTTTTTTAGGAAAATATAGAGGAAAATGTGGAGCAAAACTTAGAGGAAATTACAGAGAATGTTGAAGAGGAGCCAATTGAAGTTATACTTTATTTTGACATGCACCATAAAAAGGATGGCACGTGGTCACACCCACAAGCACAAGAAAATTATGTAAGTAACTTTATTATATATATTTAGTCAGTCTTGTCTTAATTTACTATAATTACACTTTTGTGATTTTTTATAGGAGCAAATGCAAGCTTTATACAAGCAAGTAAAAGATGATGTTATTGTGATGAATAGGTGCCAAATTCTTGAAAAAGTTTTGAAACCAAAATCTGGTTATGTTCGTGGACTTGGTCATGGAGTTAAGCTAATTAAATCAAGAGAATATGAACTAGAAGCACTTTTACATGCTGAAAAAGTTGATTCTGAAAAACGTGTTGGTGAACTAACAGAGCAAATCCAAAACCAAAATGTGCAAATAGAAAGTCAACAAACAACAATCAATGATTTGCAGAAGGAATATAACCATCTTAAATCTTTGGTTGAAAAATTATGGAAAAAACAAATGAATGAAGGAGGCCATCTTAAAGGTAAGACCTTTCATAGTTTGATTTAATTTAATTATACGACTTCTATTTTTTATTAATAATGATTTTTTGTTTTTTGTAGATTGAAAGTTATAAATGAATGTATGGATCATGGATATTCAGAGAGAGGATCATGGATGCTCATGTATGAACAAAAAAAATGGATGAAATTGCTTAGATATTTTAGTTATTAGAGTAGACTCCCTTTTTAGATTCTTGAACAATAATATTAGTTATTTTTTTTTTTATCATTATGGAACATCAATGTTGGAACTGGAACAAATTAGCTTTAGTATTTTATTAATGTATAATTTTTATTCAATATGACGATAAGCAACACTTTTTATATTAATAAATTAATAAAATGGATTTCTCACAATTTAAAATAATAAAATATTATTATATTACCAATATATTTGTCAAACAACTTACTTTTTTTATAACAAGATTTTATCACAAATTTTAATCTTATGATAAAATATAAGTTAAAACTTGACAATATATTTTTGTCACTTTTTAAATTTTATGATGAAAATGTTTTTATCGCTATTAAATTTTTGAGAAATTTATTTTGTCATAAAAGAAACAGTGACAAAATTGAACACCAAAATATTTTGATATGATTTTACTTTTATGACAAATATAATTTTGTTATTAGTAAATTTTTGACAAATTCTTTTGCAACATTAGCACACTTGTGATAAGTTAATTTTGTTACAATATAATTTATGACAAAAAATCTTGTCACTATAATAAAGAAGTGATATGATTAATTTCATCACTATAAAACATTATGACAAAATAAATTTACACACTATAAATCTTATGATAAAATAAATTTGTCACTATTGTATACATAATAGAATTTTTTTGTCATAATATAAACGTTTGTCACTATAAAACTTTTAATTTATTCATGATTTTTTTAATTTATTATGATGAAAGAGAAAGTGCTGTGACAAAAATATTTCTTATTAAGATAAATTATTTTCTCACCATAAATTGCTTTTAAAGACAAAACTTGATTATCACAATAATATTTTAATATTATGATGAAATATATTTTTGTCATGTTATACTTATTATGACAAGGTTATTGTGACCATGCAAATGACAAAATCAATTTGTCAAAATAAGTATGTCGTGACAAATTAAGCACTTATTTTGATAAATGAATTTGTTAAAATAATACTAAATTATTGTAGTGTGGGGAGAGGCCATTCGATCCGTTGCTTATCTTATCAACCAAACTCCATCAAGAATTCTCGGTTTCAAAACTCCTCTTCAAAAGCTGTAGGAACTAGTCCCAGCTCCACCTCTCAATAATCTTGAGCCCCAAGTTTTTGGATGCACGACATTTGTTCATCAGGTACTCGGTAAATTAGATCCATGACTTATCTGGTGTATCTTTGTTGGATATACCGATCTACAAAAGGGATATCGATGTTATGATCCGTCTACTAAGAAGATGTATGTAACTCGGGATGTTCAGTTTCATGAAAATGCACCCTACTTCTCTCCATCTGAGTGCTCTCTTCAGGGGGAGAAATTCCGGGATATATTTGAAGATAGCACTTCGAGTGTCTTAACTTTGAGTGTCTTACCAATTCCAAGTATCTCAAATGATCAGACAATATGCCTGAGCATCTCAAAAGATCATATAGTATGCCCGAGCCCGAGCATCCCTCCTGGATAAATAACTGAAGATAGTCCGAGTGTCGAGCTCAGTCTTGAAACTAATTAAGATAGTATATCTTCCTAGTCCACACCAGAAGTTGAAGAAACTCCGGATGTGCATAATGAGGTAAACTCAGTTCCTTTAATAACTTCAAATACTGAGCCTCGTTATCCTTCTAGAATAAATAGAGGGATTCCAAAAAAATAATATGATCCAAACCTCAATACCAAAGCTAAATATCCTATCAATAATTTTATATCAACAAATCATTGTCAAAATCACATGAATATACTGTAAATCAATTATCTACTATATCTATTTTGAGTAATGTGCAGGAGGCTCTAGTTGATCCAGATTGGAAGAAAGCCATGAATGATGAAATGGAAGCATTGCAGAAGAACTCCACATAGGAACTTGTTCCACTTTCTGAAGGAAAGAAAACAGTCGGATGCAGGTGGATATTCACTGTATTAATTGATAAAAAGCTTGGTTGGTTGCAAAATGATATACTCAGAAGTATGGAATTGACTATGAAGATACATTTTCCCCAGTAGCAAAAATGAACACTATCCGAGTCCTTATTTCATTAGCTGCTAACCTAGACTGGCCACTACGACAGTTTGACATGAAAAATGCCTTTTTGAATGGAACCATAGATGAAGAAGTGTACATGGATCCACCACCCAGAACGAGGTGCACTAACCGAGTATGCAAATTAAAAAGAGCATTGTATGGACTTAAGCAATCGCCTCGAGCATGGTTTAGACAACTCTCAACATTCATGAGGAAGCTCAGTTATAAACAAAGTGATGCTGACTATACACTATTCATTAAACAAAAGATGGGTAAAGTCATTGCTCTTATTATGTATATTGATGATATGGTAGTCACTGGAAATGATCCGAGTGAGATAACAACCCTGGAAACATAGTTAGCAACTGAGTTTGAATTCAAAGATTTAGGTAACTTAAAGTATTTTTTAGGGATTGAAGTTGCAAGATCAGCTCAAGGTATTTCTCTCTGCCAACGGAAGTAAGTAATGGATTTGCTGACAGAAACAAGCATGCTTGATTGCAAACTAACCGAGACTCCGATGGAAGTCAACCATGGATTATCAATCTGAGAAGGTCAAGTTCCAACTGATAAAGCTCAGTATCAAAGCTGGTAGGAAGATTAATTTACTTATCTCGTACTCGGCCGGACATTGCTTATGCAGTAAATGTTGTAAGTCAATTCATGCATTCTCCGAGTAAAGAACATATGGATGCAGTATACCGAGTGCTAAGATACCTAAAGTCTTCTTCGGGAAAAGGTTTATTTTTTGGGAGAAATAAGGATTATGAAATTGTTGGTTATATACATGCTGATTGGGCCGGAGATCAAACTGATCAAAAATCAACATCTGGGTACTTCATGTTGTTGGAAAGAATCTGGTCACTTGAAGAAGCAAGAAACAGAAAGTTGTAGCAAGGTCGAGTGTTGAAGCTGAGTTTAGAGGTATGGCACATGGTGTATGTGAATTGCTATGGATAAAATGAATTGTTCAGGATATGGGGCTAGATCATCCGAAGCCTATGTTATTACATTGTGATAATAAGGCAGCCATAGCAATTGCAAACAATCCGGTTCAACATGATCAAACTAAGCATGTAGAGGTTGATAGACACTTCATCAAAGATCATCTGAATCAAGAAACAATTGATCTTCCATTTGTTTTCTCAGACTCAACTAGCTAACATCCTCATAAAGGTTGTATTCGGAAAAATGTTCTGCAGCTCACTTGGCAAGTTGGGAATGAGTGACATACACTCACCAACTTGAGGGGAAGTATTGAAGTGAGCTTTAGGAAGACAGATTTTTTTATTGTATATATTATGAATTAAAACTTTATTTAGAAAGTTATTTTATTTCTCCTAATTAGTGCTCCTAATTAGTGTATAATTAGGTTTTCCATGTATAAGAATATTTTATGTATATATATAAAGGATGTAATCTCTCTTGTGGAATATATGAAATATAATTTCCTTGAATTTTCTCTTCTTTTTCTTTGAATTTTATTCCTCAAAAAAAAAAACACAAGTTTGTGTTATATTTTGGTAATATTAATAGTGATATTTGGTAATATCTCTAGCTTGTTGCTGTGTTCATCCTCACATGAAGTAGCTTTTCAAATCAAGGGATTTCAACCTGAAGAATCAGACGAGAAGCTGCTGGTCTGTTTGGCTCCTGAATGAGCATCAGCTCTATTCTGGTTCCTGTAAAATCTTCTGAGCCAAAAGCTTGAAATGGATGGTGAAGATCGCTCACTGAAGTCTGATCCATTTGCAGTCCTATCCATCATGGAGGCTCTACATCCAGCATTAGCGAGTCATCTAGGTTCATCTTGTTTGTGCTTTTCATAGGATAGTCATAATATTTTACTTCTACATTTAGATTGCTGTAAGTAGAAGTAAATTTAATGACATCCTTATTGGCTGGATGTTTGTTATGTTCCTGGTTTCTTGTTAATGGAAGTTATTTGGTGTAAAAAAAAAAAAACCTCATTGTAAAGCTCTTTCATAAGTATTAGCTGGTCGCAGTTTAATATTTTACTGCCTTCTCACCGTTGTCTTTTATTTTTATAGCAGGTGTCCTTATGCATGTTAAAGAAAATATTTAAAAAAAAAAAACAATATAGAAGTAGGAGGATATAGAAGTATATTAGTTAAAATGCCAATATCATCATCATTTAAAAAAATGTAAATAAAAACGGGCAAAATCATAATTAAGAAAATATAAAGAAATTAAACGAGTTGATCAATTATACTATACTCGGTAAACAGTGTTAATTGTTTCTGTGCATAACAGTGAACGTTGTTCCATACAATATTATGCATGTTTCCACATGTATCTCAATATAAAAAGAAAAATACTAAAGCTGCTATGATGAACATGGACTGTATGCATAACAAGCCAATTTTACAAAGATCTCATTGTAATTAATAGCTGATGAATGTGATGCTTGTGACAGAATGAATCAATGCTGCCTCCTTGCTGTGTTGGTCCGGCATTGTAGGAGTTGTAGTTGAAGCATTGCATGCCATAATATTGAAATTGAACGTAGTTGTACATGCCACGATCCATGTACAGTAACTGAAAATCAACTACAGAAATCATTGACAGTATATTACTTATTATACATTTGCTATGGAAAAATTGAGTATCAGAAAAGTTGAAAACTATAATTCTCTCGCGGCATCATGCCGCCTGAACGTTCCTCCGGAGCCCTTCTCCGGTAGATTTCTCCATTAGATGACCAGTTCTTCAGCCACTCGGCCTATTTTCATTGAAACGTTTTTCTTCTCCTTCAGATAATTCTTCAGGACTGATTCAGGATAATGTTCCTCAACCGAAATCTTATGCAGCTGTGGTTCCTGACGAGCCAGTCTTGCCTGTTTTCAATCGACCAATCAAGCATTCTAGGAACTGCAAAGCCGGAAACCTGCAGACAGTTAAGATCAATTCGGATATTTATCAGAAGCGCCTGGCGCTGTGTCAATATTCGCTAATTGGTCGGATAATTCTTTCCAAGGGTGATTCTCCTTGGTCCCTTTCAAACTTGAAAGAAAAGTTATCTTCGATTTGGGCTATCAAAAACAAATGGAGACTGATCTCTCTGGGGAGAGGATTTTATCACATCTTGCTTTATTCAGCTCAGGATAAAGAGACAGTGTGGAGTCGTGGTTCTTTTTTCTTGAAGCCGTCTTCGACAATGGTCTCCTAGTTTCGACCCTTTCAAGGAGAAGATGACCACAACTCAGACATGGACCCGTATTTATCGACTGCCCTGGGAGTTATGGGATTCCAGAATTCTATGTGATATTGCCAGCAATATAGGCACTCTTGTTCGCATTGACAAAGCTACTCTTGAGGGAGATCTCGGCCATTACGCTCGCATTCTGATTTAAATTTATTTATCTTCATCTTTGCAATATCAGTTGTTCTTAGATTGTCAGGGTTCAATTTTTGATGTTGATATATCTGATGAAAATCTAACCTTATTTTGCAGCATGTGTCAATCTATTAGGCACGATATTAATTCTTGTCGACTGAGGAAATCGAATGAGCAGATTGATCCTCTTTCAAAGAACGACAAATCTCATCAGCCGCAGGAACGTTCCCAATCACGTAAACCACGTTCTCGTTCTCCTAAGGCGTGGAGGCCAAAAACAAATCCGACTACAGCTGATAATCAAACAGATGCAATTACTGAGCTTCCTTGTTAGAATGTCTCCAGGATAGAGACTCAAAATAACCTTCAGCTGGTTATCCCAAAAATTCATCTTCACGCTATTCTAGAGAATCATGGCACTCTTCATATTGCTAACCAGGAGAATCCAGATTCTTTGCAAGAATTAATTCCGGACTCATCATCGGATTCTCTTCCCCAGGCTATGGCAGATCTAGAACATATCAGCCCCCAATCTTGGGCCGATGCAGGGGAGCAGGAAGAACCTACAGCAACTGATGATAATGGCGTTGATTCTCCTGGCAATAAGGAGGCTCCGCTGGAAGACGATTTCATTTCCACCTCTAACAACAAGCTTTCGGATAATCAGCTGAGAGCACAATTTGAGATGGAGGTTGTTTCTCGGCAGTCATGGGCTGATCTCGCTGAAGATAAATGGCAAGTGGCCACTGCAAAGAAAAAGAAGAAGGGCAAACAAAAAGTGGCATCTGTGCTAACGGTTAATCGACCTCAAACAAGGTCAGTATCACAATCATCTAAATGATTGTTGGTTCATGTTTATTTTTGTTCAATGGTGTGTCTTTGGGCTCTTTTGTTGCCCCTGTTAGTTTCGTTAAGATGCATTGGGCTATCTCTCTTAGCTGTTTAGTTTCTTTATTGTGTTTTTGGCCCTTGAGGTTGTATCATCTACTCTTGTATTATTTCTTTTTAATTTAATAAATTTCTTAACTTTGGTGTGAGATGTTTCATCATCTCAAGCCTTAGTTAAGAGACTTTACAAAAAAAAAATATTATACATTTGCTATGCTAATTCCTCTACCCTTCGTCATTTAAGATAGCAACATATAATAATTAATCACTAGTTGCTAAACTACAAATATGATAAAAAAATTAAAAAACTCATCACTCCAAATGAATCTTTTTTCTTGTCTTTCCTCCCCCTCCGCCCCGAAACTGACGCACAATATAGGGCCCATTGGCTTCCTGCGTAGGAAAATAAGGCAGTCAAATTTAAAAGACTGCAGCGGAGTTTTTTTTTTTAGAATAAAAGATCATTAAGCCCAAAGGAAACACAGAAAAACCATAATCCTGGCATCATGAAAGAAATTATGGGTGTCATTAACGGTTCTCTTATAACAATGCTAAGTATGAGAACATTGAATGACAACCACTAACTATCTAAGCACAAGAACTTAAGATAAAGATCCATTAGTGACTACAAAAAACAAAAAGCATAGAGAAACTAATCCAGCTGTGTAGGACTGACGGCAAGTGCTTCATCAGTAATACATGCAATTGTCTGTTTTGCTGGCTGGTTTTTTTTCCAAGGAGTTGGGCGAGGTCTGTCTCCTGGTCTAGCTATGACCTATGGTCTGACTCTTCTCCTGAAAATTTTCCTGGTTTTGGTATTTGGCTTGTCTGTGCCAAACAGAGCTTGAGCAGGGAGAGCAGGAGAGACTGCAGCGGAGTTGATTAGCCACTTAGTTGGATCTCGCCAGTGCCACCTAAATAGTAGTAGTTAGGCGGTGGATGTGTAACATTTATAATTGTTAAAAACAAAAAAAGAAATTTGCAACAAGCCTATGCTCAATTAAAAAAATTACAACAATCCTGAACAAAAAAACAGTATTTAATATGGTGTTCTTCTTAGCATTTTTTAACAGATTTATGTAAAAATTTTTACTTGAATTTCTTATGGTTGAGAAATTAAATTGTAACAGCCATTTTTGTAGCCTATTTCCGATTTAATCACTCCTAAAGCATCAAAATGCTTTGACATCTAAAAAAACCAATCTGTTCCCTTTATAAATGTTTATTGAAGTATTGGAGGAAACTAAATCAGAAACTGGAAACTAGATGAAAAGAGATAGTTGGGAGCACATAACACATAAGAAATTAAATAAAAATAATGTGTAGTAAATAGTTAACTTTTTTTGGTTCGATAGTTAATGTAAAATTTAAGAAAATAACAACTATTATTAAGTAGCAATGAGTAGTGATAGAGAAAATTGGGTGAAAAGAAAGAGAAAAGAAAAAATCGACGGGAGTGACGTGCCAAATCAATGATTTTCTGAGAAAGAATTGTCAAGAAAATGATTGATGATAGATCTTATTAGGTACAAAATTGCAACCATCGGTGAATTAGCTGCTTATTTCTATAAGAGGTTAATATTTTACTCCCTTTTCATCATTGCCTTCTAATTTCATAGCAGGTATCCTTATATATGTTAAAGAAAATATTGAAAAAAAAAAAAGAAAGACATATACTTTTTTTTTTTTATCTGTCAATAATACATGAATATACAATACAGGAATATATCAGTGAACAATTTCAAACCGTGATTTAAGATATTTCAATTCATCATCACCAAATACAATGTAAATAAGATCAAACAGAATCATAATTCAGAGACTATAAAGGAATTAAACTAGCTGATCAATTACAATCTACTAGGTAAAACAATGTCAAGTATTGCTTCCGTTCATAACACTGAATGTTTTTCCATAAGAAAATTCTTAAAATATTTTAGTCCACAAATTATTATCAGTCAATTCTATTATTTTAGTCCACAAATTATTATCTATCTCAATTCTTTTGGGTGGTTATTCGTTGCTAAGTACTTCTAGGTGGTTATTGGTTATTGGTTGGTAAAATCTATTTTTCCATCTAGAAGAGCATGATAAATGCGAAGTTAAATATAGTCAACAGATTGAAAACAAAGTAAACAGAATGCACCTTTAAAATCTCTTGGAAATTAATAGCTAACTTCCGAACAAATTGATGTACAGTAATTAGTAGTCACGTACAGACTAGAAACAGGCTATATGTTAATATTTTTACACAATTCATACGCAAGTGAAGACTAATATGCTTTGTTGGTCCAGCATTGTAAGATTTGGAGTTGAAGCATAGTTGGAATATTGAAATTGAAGATGCCTAGTCCGTCTAACATGAATGGTAAAACATCATATCATGAGAGTAAGGTTCAAACATCAAACTCTCTTTACTCTCTCATTCCCAGCCATGAGACTTATCCATTTAGGCTTTAAAAAAATATTAAAATTGGAGATAGCTGTACAGTGTACAGTAATTGTCATTAGAATTCAGCCGGAGAAATTATTGACAGTAGCACTTATCATACATATGCTATGCTAATCCCTCTAATAATTTAAGGTAGCAACATATAATAATTAACCATTAGTTGCTAACCTATTAATATGATAAAAAAATTATCATAACAAAACCAAAAAAAAAACAATTAACTGCCATTTTAGAAATTTGTAACAAACTCTCAACAAAAGAAATATATATTCTTTTCACGGTTTTTATATTTTTGTATAAGATTCACGCAGAAAATTTTACATCAATTTTATTGTGAACTGAGATCATGCAACATTATTGTTGAAAAATTAAATTACAACTCCATTTCATTGTCTATTTCCTATTTTGATCATTTTTAAACCATCAAAATGTTTTGAAGCATACATACTCATTAAAGTATTGAGGGAAATTAAATCTAAAATATTTTAGATCACAAATTAATTTTGTATAAAAACTGGTTATATAAAAGTTGTAACAAAATCCACCCACTAAAGCTTAAACCAGTCCGTCCAAAAAAAAACCACTGCCATGCATCTCAATCATTTTCCTAGGCTCTTGATATCCATAAAATGCAGGGAAATCTTATTAATCACACATTTGCACAACCATCAATGAATTATTAACCAAACTATCGCTCATTAATACTACAACTTGGATATAGTAGCTGATCGTAAACCCCTTCGATAACTAATATCCTCTTAATTCTATAAGATCTTAATAATTTGCTTCCCTCATCATCATTTTCTGTAAATTTTATAGCAACCGTCATTATTTCAGACAGTGATTTAAGATATTTTTTCAATAATATTATTAGCATTATCGCAATTTAGAAAATATTTTAAACAATTAAACCAATTGATTGAGTTTAAGCTACAAGGTAAAACAATTTTTTTTTCACAAGACTGAATGGTTGTCGCATTCAATTAAAATTATTTTAGTCTCGAAATTATTTACTTGTCTGATTATGAAACATGGTCAGTTCTTCTGGGTGGTTAATGGTTTGTTAAAATCAATATTTTTCCATCTAGAAGAAGCTAGGATGATAAATGTAAAACTTAAAACTTAAATATAGTCAACAGGTGAAAAAAAAAAAATTAAATAGAATGGATGTTTCATCCGTCTTCGAAATTTATGGCTTCCTTGGTGTAAATGATTTAAACCGCATGTGAGTAATTTGATGTTCGGCTCGATAAAAATTCGTTTGAACTCATATATTAAAGTTCGTTTAATAAACGAACCGAACTCAAATTATATAATACTCTCGGCTCGTGAAACTCGCGAACAAGTTCGAATATAAACTCGTGAGTCATTCATAATTTTAGTGTTTAGTAATTTGATCTTATATATATAATATATAAATTCGTGTTATAAAAAATATTTTTGAAAATATATTATTAGAATAAAATTATAATTTTTGTTAAATATACTGTAATTTATTTAATAAAGAATTTATTTTTAATTTTTAATGTATAATTTTAATTTATAATTTATATTTTTTAAAATTTTTTTAGATTTGTTTAAGCTCCCGAATAACTCGTGAACATAATGGGACAATAAGTTCAGCTCGATTATAAACGAACCAAATTCGAACTAATCAAAACTCAGTTTAACTCGACTCGACTCAATTACACCCATACAAATTAATCAAACAAAAATTAGTAGCCCATATGTTAATATTTTACACAATTCATACGCAATCAAAGACTAATATATATGATTAAAGATTTGTCAACAAATGATTAGGATGATGCATCACTTTGGAATCGTTACAGCACAGTTCATTGTATAATATTAAGGAAAATCAACCATCTAAATATATCATTAATAAATTGCATAATCGGAAATTGACCGCAATAGCATTATCTAATCCTATGATTTATAATATTTTATACATAAATGATCACTAAATTATTATTTCACTCATCTTATTATATTCTAATGCTTAGATAGGAAAAAATGCTATGATTTTGGACATTTTCTTTTTGTTTTTTTTTTCTTCAAACTGAAGAAGAAAAATAATGTTGGACTTGGTTCAAGATTCTTTTTGCTTCCATTTTTTTTCTTTATCTGGAAAATTAAAGATGGTATGACGTTTTCCAAATCATTCTGTCTTCATATAAATGATCGGAGTGGTTGAGTTGAGGGACTATTTTTGGAGTCTAACGGCATTAAATATTAGATAAAACCAGTGGCAGCAATTGACTGCTTCTTAGTTTATATTCATTGACTAGGATAATGCAAAGGAAACCAAGAGAAAAGAATAATCCTACAATTTTTTTGTCAGCATGCAGCATGCTCCTGGATAATATATTGAATTTTATAAGAATAATTCATATTTTCTCCTATAATTTTATTATTTTCTAGTTTTTACCTATGTACTTTTATTTATATATATTTAGTCTTTATACTTTTATTTATCATTATATTTAGTCCTTACCGTAACAAACTCATTGACGTGATATGCACGTGCTGTTAAGTGAGTCTGGTATTAATGAAATAATGCCACATAAGACAGCACAATCATTAATTAAAATTGCAATAAGAGAGACAGATGAAGGTTAAAAATGTCATTTACTTTGTTAATTAATTAAATATTTCCTTCATCTTAAGGACTGCACATATAGGACTTCATCTTGCTTATTTTGGCATGGATTGGAGGAGGACCGAGAGTCTGGTGTACTCACTGCAGTGGAGCGGTGGTTCTAGCATATGTTCATCTTCTTCGGCGATGTCTCTGGTGCATCCTAGCTCAAGACTAAGGACTGGTGTGTCTAGGGGTGAGCAAGACCCGCCCGAATTCAAGTTTTCAGACTAACTCGACCCTAGTTAGTGATTCGATTCGGCTTCCGTGGTGCTGAGATGATCAATTCGGATCATGGGTCATGGGTTTTTCAGGTTTTAGGTGACGGGTCAGAGAAGGTATTTTATTCCTCAATCCGCCCGAATTTCCGATATTTGGGTATTAACTAAAATGACATCGTTTTAGTTAATAGGGTTAGTATATAAACTTAAAACCCTGCCCCTATTCATTTCACACCCTTCCTCACAAGACACACCGCCTCTCGTCCTCTCCTCTCCTCTCTCTCGCTATCTTCTCATCTCCTCTTCTCATTTGAAACCCTAATATCTATCTTCATTCTTCAAGATTTCAACCTTTAAGAAACTTTAGTCTTCACCTACCTCTCCTTATTTCTCTCATTCTTGGTTTAGTCTCTTTTCGATTTTTGATAAATCATAGTGCCTTTTTTTAACAGATCGCCATCTCCATTGACGATCTGTTTATTAATGGTAATCCATGGAAGTTCTTACATTTTTTTTGTTATAATATAATTTTGTTTTACGATTCAGTTGGTTATTTGTAAAAAAAAATAATTTTTCCTACATAAATATAGTTTATATTTTATATAAATTTGTAAAATTTTTAGATATGTGCTCAATGTTATATTTTGTTGATGTTTTTTGTTTCAAATCTTTGATTTTCGCCAATTTTTTTTTTATGTGTAATATTTGGTGTTCAATATATGTTAAATGTATAGATATATATATTTTTTACAGTAATTTATAGATCTAATGTTTATGAAAAAGTTAATCTTGTCTTTGTTAGTGAATATTTGTTTTGTTTTATATGTTACATATATAGATGATAGATCAATTGTGACACCTGTTAAGGATGTCAGGCATACATTATATGCATGTGACTAAAAAATGTATATTATATCCAAAAATATCAAATTTTAGTTCACAAGTCAATATATGTATCAAGAATTTTTTGTTTTGTTTTTAAAATAACACATATTACACACTATAATGGCTCACAGCATCAAATAGTTCACATCTTTTCTTCTATTATTTATATACAATACACAAGCCTTAATGCAAAATATGAAAATTCACTAACTAAGCTCCTTTCTAGGAAAATTGAGGACGACCTCCTACTGACCCACCTGACACAATGCTAGAGTGATGGATGCACTTATTCTTCAAGCCAACTACAATACTTCTAATCCTGAAAAAGATAATGCAGAGGAGTGAGCCTGCAACTCAGTAAAGGAATAACATAATATCCTATGAAAA
>CATIWM010011527.1:0-10241 GCA_949671775.1 Mallotus repandus | reverse complement strand
TTATTTTTTATTTTTAACAAAAATCAACAAATATAAACGAAGAGAAACAACAAAAACAATTGAAATTTACAACTGAAACAACAAAAATAACAAAAATCAACTAAAACCAACACAAATAAGAAAATTTTATTGTTGTTGTGTGTTGTTGATTATTGTTGATTATTGTAATTATTTTTTCATTATTAATGATAAAATTAATGCCATAAATTAAAATTTTATTTTTATTAGTATTAATGATAAAAAAAATAATTTTTTATATATCTCATACTTTTTATTATTATTTATTGTTATTTTTTTATTTTTAATAAAAATCAACAAATATAAACAAAGACAAACAACAAAAATAATTGAAAGCAACAACTGAAATAATAAAATCAACAAAAATCAACAAAAGCAACAAAAAATTGTAGTTGTTGATGTTTGTTTATTTTTGTTGATTTTTGTTGTTGTTTGTTGTTTTTTCAGTTTTTCATCATTAATAATAAAATTAAAATAGTAATTATAATTTTTACTTTTTTTAGTATCAATAATAACAATAATAATTTATTTGATATATTTGATAATTTTTTGTTATTTTTACCAAAAAAATCATTATTGAATACTTTGGGTAATTTTTTGTTTAATTAGCTTAATTATTATCTTCTAAATAATAGTAAGTTTCAGAATTAAAAAAATTATTATTTAGAATATAAAATTAAATTACTTAAAATATAGAAATTAATTAAATAAATACAATTAACTTGAATTAAATATACCTTAAAAATAGTAAATAGATTAAAATTATAGAAAAAAGAAAAAGATGAAACTTATTCTATTTTGTTTCTTTGTGTTTGAAATAAAAGTTACTTTTTGACCTAAACTCAAAATCATTGCAAATTTATGAAGGACAGTACTAATAGATAATGTCTCCCCAAAATTCTAAAATGACCATGCAAAATTTTTTTTATAGGGACTAAACTAGTCATTTGTTAAGGACTAAACTAGTAATTTGTCACATATACACGGAAATCGCCGAACTTCATGCCAAAGTTTCAAAAATGGACCACTTTTGGGATAAAAATGAAAATAGCAAATACAAAAAGTGAAAGAAACAAAAATCTCAAGCCATGAACGAAATAAAACTGATCAAAAGGTACATGGGGTGAAATTTCCTCAACTTTATATTCCTTGAAGGATGGCTATGAAATTTCATTAGATGCACCAAAACAAAGACATAACGTGACCCATTTTTCAACAAAGCCCGTTGAATTTTACTTTGCCCAAATTTTCCTTTTTTTTTTGGCATTGCTTTCTTCTCATTGTCAGTTAGCTATTTTTTATTTCTTCTCTTCCTTTTTTTTCTTTCTCTTCCGGTCACCTTTGCACCGGAGGACAACATCACATCGCCGCCACCTTACCCAAGCAGCAGCTCCCTGCCATTCCGTCAAGCCCCTTCATCATCAAACAGCAGCCAGGGGCTGCTGCTATTCCCGACGTCACAGAGCAGTGTGATTTTGCTGCTACTGCTGATCAGAAGTCGCAGGGCGTCGGATGCCCATCGCTCACTCCCAACTCCTTCCTGCCGTCATTGGCTCAAGGCACAATCATTGGAGCACTCCCTGATGTTGTTGGTCACTCCAAACAGAGGCAACAACCATAACATTACTATTGTTCCAAGCTGATTTTCAGCCCCAAATTACCAAATTCTTCCTCTCTTCTTGGTTTTGCAAGCTTTGAAAATTGTTCAAACAAGTTCTCATCATTTTCCAAAGACAAATTCTTTACTAAGACTTACATTCGGAGGCACAAAAGAGGTATTTTATTCTTCCTAACATTACTCAAGCATTAATTTTGAAATTAATTGCTATAAGCAATTGTGATTTGGTGCCTAGAATGTGAATTTGCTCTTGGCATGGTTTGCCTCTTTAGAAAATACTTACCCAAAAAATCATATTTATTTTGGCATTGCTCAAAAAAACTATATTATCATGATTCTAGCAAAAATTAATTCATGTGTGTTTTTGGCTTTCTTTAAATTTATTTTATGAGGTGGATAGCTACCCGAAAACAATTGTTGATTCGGCATTGACTCAAAATTGTATTATTCCTAGCCAAATAATTTGTGTATCATGATTTGGCTATTTTGTAAGTTCTTGTTATATTAGCAATGTTTAGCCTTCACTCTTTTTATGCTTAAATGCTTGTTTGGCCAAATGCTATAATCTTGACGACTTTAAGGGCTTTGAGATGTAGAAGTTAGTTTAACAGAAAATTTAATTTGCTAATCTTGCTCATTTATCTTGTTAATTATTTTCAGCTTTATTTTGGCAAACTTTATGCCAAAATAATTTTACACCTTCAATTTGCACAAAAGAATAATTTTGAACTCTTAGCCAAATTAATTCAATTTTATTTGGCTTCATCACTTGCTAATCATTGAAATGTAGCTCCATTGAGGAATAATGCTTTGGTTGCTTGAATGCTTGACCAATTTTAACCAAGAATAAAATTTTGGTTAATGGCTAGCTACCTTTCACGAAAATTCAGATTTTGTATTTTAGCAATTTATGCCAAAATCATCTATCATTCTAAAATTGCTAGTGTACTCTTTAACCAGAAAATTCATCCATGTCTTGGGCCTTTCGATTTTTGCAATCCATTTATTTAGCCAATTACCATGTATTTTCATAGGAGCAATGCCAACTTAACTAACCATATAGTCAAATTTACTTTAACCAAAATATTGAAATTTTGGTGTGCCATTAGTCTTCTTTCAAGAAAATTAAAATTTGGCTTTAATCTTTTATCTTAGCACAAGGTGCCAAAATAAAATTGTGGGGAACAAATATCATTCCTGGCTCTTGAAACCAATAACTTCATTTTACGCACGATTTTGGTTTTTATAGCCAAAATAAGACTGCAAATTATGCTTTAATTATTTCTTATCTTTATTTTGGCAATTTTAGTCAAAAATTACTTCCCTTTCATTTTGATGTATTCTTTTACAGTGCCACTGTATCATGCTTAGCCATTTCAAATGTCATCTCCATGGTTATATTTATATTTGCTCTTGTTGCCAAAATTTAAATATTTTAGCAAAATTTCCACGGACTTAATTTTCAAGTTTAAAAATGGCTAAATTAATGTCACTTTCTAGCACCATTTTTTTAGCTTTAAGTTTATTGCCGGCCTTTAATTCATTTAGGCCCTGTGGCCTTAAAAATGCATTTATTTAAACCAAATGTCCTGACAATATTTATATTTTCAAAGTTATAATTTCACCAAATTTTAGTCAAATCAAGCTCTTTTTTTACCAAAATTTACACATTCTCAAGCAACCCATAAAGTTCATGTGCAATTTAATTCTCAAATTAAAATTTTCTTAGCCTTTTTAGGCCAAAATAAATTTATTTAGGATCTTTGTCTCATCAAAATGCACTATTTTCTTCTTTTGGGACTGTTTTTTCAAATTTATTTTGGTAAAAATCTCCCAAAATTTAATCTCATGAGATTTGTTTATTTAATTCACCTTGCATACAATATTTCTCAAGTTAACTAAATCTCTGCATGTCAATCTTCTTGGGGAAAAGGCATTTTGCTTATTTTTCTATGTATAATCTGCATGTTTCATTGCGAAACTTGATACAACATTCCATTTTAGCATAACCCATTAAGCAAAATATTTTAAAATAGCATGTGGCTTATGAAAACCACAAACACTTATATCTCAAACCACACTAATTCTGTCCATGTTTGCCTCTATAACACCACAAGGCAAATTTATTTATTTTAGCAGTAATGCCAAAATACTGTATATTTGATTACAAATTATATTTCCAAGGCAATTTTATTTCATGGCCAAATTAATTATTTATTCATGAATTGCTCCATGAACTTGCAAATTCTCCTCCACTTGTTGTGTATATTGGGGATTTCCATTCATCTTGACTTCTAACAACCAGTCTGCATCTTTCTTGATATTTCTTTGGTCATCCTTCACAGTTAAGATGAATCCACTGTCATGTCATGTCTTTTGGGAATTTGCTTTGTATTTGCCTGTCTGCTTTTCAACTCAACCTTTTTTGCATCACTGATCACACCACACATAAACCACAACCATGCATTAAAATGCCCAATTTTTAGCTGTTATGTCGCTGAAATTTCATTAACCATTCACTAGTCACATCACTTATTCACACACTAAAAACATACTGGATAAACAATAGTAAATAGAAATATACCGAAATTCAAACTTGCAAAAGTAATTAAAAACACACTAAAAACATGTAAACCAAAAAGCGAAATATTAGCATTAAATGGCAATTTCTTGGCCAGAAAGGCCAATTATTTATTTTTCATTTTCGTTTTTTTTCCCACACAGTGGGAAATATTTTCAGCTCCATCTCCTTTCACACCCTTCTTAGATTTAATAGAGAGGTAATATTCAATCACTTGATATACAAAATAATCCCTTTTAAAGCTCAGTATTTCATTTGGATTTTCCATAAAGAAAATATTAAGAGATTTTTTATCATCAATAATAATTGGAAAAACCATTACTATTGCATTAATTTCCTCTCCTGATGAATTTTAGATGACCCCTTCTATTTCTCCTAGGAAAGTTGCCCATGAGTATGGAACCTGGTGACACATTTCTTAGCCTTCTGCATCAGGGACTCATTTTTGTTAGAAAGCAGATCCTCTGTAGCGTGAGGCTTGAGTTTGACCTTAACATTAGGTTGGATCTCCTGTTCAAATGCCCTTTGTTTCTATAGTCTTCTTTTTTGAGTATGAGTTAGGGGTCAAGGAAACTTTATGTCTATCACCCTTCGCCATTGCATATTTGGTGGAGCAATTTGTGGTATTATAAATCTAGGTTGTATAGGCCTCCCATCTTTCATTGGGCTACTTTTATGGTTGGTTTTGAATGAATTTGGATCAAGTGGCCTTTTATCTGATGGTAAAAATTTCTTGTTAGAAATTGGCTTCCAATGACTTTTGAACCTGTTTGGATTCATGTTGGAAGGGTGAACCCCTTTTCCTTTTTCTTTGATTTTGTTTTTTAGATCTACTAATGTACCTGAATCCATATTAATAGATTTGGTTAATGCCATTGAGGAAAGTGAATTTTCCTCTATTAGTTTTGTCTTCTTTTCTATATTCAGGTTCATTTCCACCTTCGGGGATTGAAGAGATGACAAATGGTCAGGAACCAGTGTTTGGCAAATTAATTCTTTCTCAGGTAAAATGTCAACTTTTGTACTTTGTTCTAATTCCTGGAGAATTATTTCATGTTCATGGGGAAGTGGTGTTTGACCTTGAGGAATTGATTGTTCCACATATGTACTCCCTGTGTTTTGCTTTTGTCCCTGGTGAAGTAGTTCTTAGCCCTGGAGAAACTTCTTGGCCCTAGGGAAAAGGCATCTGAGCCTGGGGACTTAACATGTAGCCTTGGGGAATTGGTTCTTCCTCATTAGAGATATTGTCCCTCAGGCCTTTTTCTTGATGAACAACTTTCTGGTCATGAATTTCAAATAATGGACTTAAATTTAACTTGCTATCATCATCATAAATTTGGACTCCTTTAACATTTGGTTTAGCTGAATGTCCAGATTTCTTTTGAACCACCACTTTTGGTGCAGAATTTTGAATTTTTAGTTTGGAAAAATTTTCATTTACTCTAGCAAATGAATTATTCATCTTTTGCATAGTTTTCTGCACAACAGTGAGTTTTTGCAAAGAGTCTTGGAGAGAACTCTTTATTTGCAAAATTGAGTCATGCATCCCTATGAGAATATTAATGGCTTCATTGGCAGTAGTATCAAGGATCTCTAAATTTTGCCTGAATAGCCAAAAGGTGCCTCAGTCCAAAAGTGATCCTGAGGCATCAAGTCTTCATTAGTAGTGATATTCAAATTTTGGCCGGAATAGCCAAAAGGTGCCTCAGTCCAAAAGTGATCATGAGACATCAAGTCTTCATCCTAGAAATCACCTGGGTTTACAGGTGAATTGTTGGTCCAGTAACCAACTTCAAAATTTTCTTTTTAAAATCTATTCATCTTGTTGAAACATGTCCCACCGAGCATGCCAAAAATTATTTCTCCATTTTTTGGGTTTTGGGTGCATGCCAAAAGATTATTGGTTATGAGCGTGACAGAGGAGCGAATCCTCAAAAATTAACTTGACTTCTTTCAGATGTTTGTGGATTCCCAAGCGCCTTTACCACAATTTGCTTAGATTTCATAGATGAAAATTAATTTGAAAATAAAAGAGACAATTTGAGCACTTGAAAAGGGAATTGTATTGATTTGAAAAGCTTAGTACAAAATAAGAGTAGACAGTACTAAAACTAAAAAAATGATTAATAATTCTAAAGTAGATATAGATTGGTATAGATAGATGTAGATGTAGATGTAGATCCCCTGATCTGTGTCTTTTTCTTTGCCTTTATAGATGATCTTCCTTGTAAGCTACTCCTTCATTTATCTCTCTAGTAGCTCAAGAGTTTCTTCCGTTCATGAGAAATAAATTCATGCACTGTCAGAGCCTTCTTATCCAAGTTGATATTTTCCCCAAAGCTTATCTAAAATCTTCCTCTTCATCAATGCACAGATAATTTCTAGCAATATTTTTCCCATGATATTTTGAGAATTGTAACTTTCTCCTTAGTTTACTTCTCCAAGTAATCTTTCAATTCCAAAGGTCATTCCCGTAACTCACTTCCCTAAGCAACTCCTGTGCAATAAATTCTGTTTCTAGAACCTTCTGCAAATTGCACTGGTTATGGACTGGGTTTTTCACTTATTTTGGGCTTCAGAATTTTGATTAAATCAAATAGCCATTAGTTTAATAGGCTTAATATATTTTAGCCAAAAAATTAAATTATGGCACAAACAACCCCTAAAATAATCTTCCCCTGAAATTTGATGCCAAAAAGCTTTAAGGTCATAAGTTTTAGGGGGTTAATGAATGGCATTCTTAGGAAAACCAAACACTTGATGCATGATTTCATAATTAACATGATAATATTTACCAAATAATCTAAAACCCAAATGCTTATCACTCTCTTTAATTAAATGCAAAGTGGTGAAGAACTCAAGAGTGATTTTTTTATAGGTTTCAAATGGTGTAGAAACAAATTTAGACCACCCTAATCCACCACATAATCTATATGTATCATCCTTGATGCCTAATTTGCTCAAAATTTCATTCTCAAAATATTTATAGGTGGAAACCTTTCTAGAGGAAAGAGTTACATACCTTTTGCCCTCCCCATGAGTTTTGATTGGAAAGGAAGCAATATACTTTTCGAGAAGGTTACATATCTCATCATTATCTTCCATCACATTCTTTTTTTTGCTTGTGCCTTCCATGGAACTCCTAACTCTCTTTGTTGCATTTTTGGTTATTGGCCTTGTGAAGGAGAGAAAGTGACAATGAAAGAAATTATGTGAAAATATAGAATGAAATGGAAAATGTTTAATGCAAAGGGAAGAAGGAAATTGAAAAAGATATAAAAAGCATTGAAAGAAAAAGAAATAATTTTAAGAGATAAAAATGATGGGAAAATAAGAGACAAGAGGGAAAATTGAAATGATTAGGGATTGGAAAAGAAAAAAGAAAAGAAATGAGAAAAGGTGAAAGTGGGAAAAGGAAGAAGTTGGGTTATTTAAAAATTATTATTTTGAATTTTTTTTATTTTTTTAATAGCTGGACTGCAGTGCTACAATAGCAGCACATATTCAATTGTGATAGTGGATCAATTGCCAAAATTTTTAGGTAAGGATGCTGTTGAAGTATGATAAAAATTAAAAAGATAGATATTATCCCACATTGTTTTGTTGTAGAAATTGGAGTTTGTAGGCTATAAAAGGATTGCTCCCCCTTCTTTGTTAAGTGTGTCAATCATTATGCAGTATTTGGTAGCTATACTAGTAGAGAATTTAAAGAAAAATTCTCTTGGGTATACTTGAGCTTTTGGGTGTGAATGAGAGTTAAATATTTTGTAGTGTAGTTGTAATAATTTTCACACAGTGAATATTTTTCTCTTGGTTGCCTTTTGACAACGCCCGTAGTTTTTCTCTATTTTGGAGTTTTCCATGTTAAATTATTGCGTTTTTCTCTCTTTTATTTTTCAAGTATTTTTGTTCAAGTTGTGATCTTGGTGGATAAAGAGATTTGTTGGATTGTAAGGGGTCTATTTTTCGCAATAATTGGTATCAGAGCCAATGGTTCAATAACGAGCTAGAAGGCGGTGTAGGAATTTTTTTAAAAGTCTTAGTATGCTCTGCGGTTGCGATTTTCTCCAATCTTCTATATCAGAAAAGATTTTTTAGAAATTGTTGTGATCCAACTGGAGATCCTTTAAATACAATATTTTGTTTATTGAGTATGGTATTGTGTAAGTAAGTGCAGCTAAGAAAATTTTGTTACAAAGGCTATAATCGCCTAAGGAAGTTGGGACTTAAGTGGTACCGTTTGTGTCCCCCCAATCTCCCCTAAAAATTTTCTTAGTGCATTTTGTAGACACAATTATTCACTCATTATTAAGATGTGAGGTCACTATAGCAAGAAGTACTGTTCAAGTATATGGAGGTACTTGCAATGTTGAGCAAAAATGGGCTTCAAATTTGAGGTGGAGAAATTTGATGGGTGTGTTGATATTGACTTATGGCGAGATGAAGTCAATGATAATCAATCTAGTTTACACAAGAGTTTAAAGGTGTGGGCAGTCTTGGCACCTAAAGAAAAATTGCCGATGGAGTAGGGTTCGACAAATTACTCCAAAATCCCTAAATGGAGATGCTGATATTGTCGCCAGCAGTGGTCTGTTTTCTCCATAAGAGACTGGATTATCCTTTTGGTATGTTTTTGATCTCCAAGAGTTTCCATTGAAGAGGATGTGTTACTGCTAGCAGGTCCACAGTTTGCACATGGGCATTGGTTGACAGTTGATGCAAGGTGTGTGGTGGAATTAATGTCGATGGCTAATGAACTTCCTAGAAAGTCAACATTGAAAGTTGCACCATAACTTATTAGCAATTTTTCGACATGAACTAGCCAAGGTGAAAATTCTTGGAGTTGGTGAATTCCAAGTGTGTATACTCTTATGGTGGAGTATGATAATTCTTGTTTTTAGAATTGTAACTGTCATAGCTAATGGTGTTATTGAGGTAACTGTTGTTCTTTTAATTTTTAATTATGGTGGAGAATGTTGAAGTATGATAAAAATTAAAAAGATGGATGTTATCCCACATTGTTTTGTTGTAGAAATTGGTGGAGTCCTTAGGTTATAAAAGGACTCCTGTAAGCACCCAATTTCGGGATGACTAGAGCATGGATGCGATAGAGGACCCGGTGATAAAAATTGACTGTGAAATTAGATTTATTGGTTTTGAACTAAATTGTAAAATATGTTTAAGATTTATTTTAAATTTTATTTATTTAATTTATTTAATAAATTTTAAAAAATATATAAAAAAATTTTCAAATTTTTTTTTCAAAAGTAAAAAAAAAATGAAAATTAAAAAAAAGGACCGAATTACTTTGATTGAACACAAATGGCCACGTTTATTTGTTTGCTTGTTTGTTTTTTTTTTTTCGCAAATTTGTTTATTTGTTTATTTATTTATTATTTATCATTAGATTTTGATTAGGTTATTGTGATAAGTATTTTTGTTTTATAAGATAAATGTGTGGATAAAATTTATTTCTTAGATAAATAATAAAAATAATTTATTTTATTTGATTTTTATTCTGTAATCATATTAGGGTTATTGGATGGTGTTTTTATAAATACGTGATTTTCTTTTCACGTGGAGGGAGGCTAGGTTTTTTTTTCTTTTCTCTCTAATTTTTTTGATTCTTAGCCGTCAACCAAAACACACCCACTTTTCTTGATTTTTTTCACGTACTTTTTTCAAATTTTGGCCGTGAATCAGATCCAAATAAATCAAAATCACAGACAAACACAACAAAAGCCACAGGCTTTCATCAATGGTGATCACCTTCTGAGGGGAATCAATATTGCATCCATCAAACTAGTTCTTTTTCTACTCCTTTCTCTTCTTATTTTATTTGATTATTTTTATTCTATTTAATTTTGATTTGATTTGATTTAATTTTGATTTTTATCTTTTTAGTTACTAATCTTTTTTTATTTTTTGTGTTTATAATTATGGATGGGGTGATTTGAATCCATGGTGGAGAACAAAACCTATGAAGATCCATGGAATGCCATGGATTAAATTTTGTATTTGAAC
>CATIWM010011480.1:0-11315 GCA_949671775.1 Mallotus repandus | reverse complement strand
GATCTACTTTTTGATGTCTTCTTTTACCAATTGGGCCCATTGTGGTCTGAGTCTTCTCAGCTTCTGCTTTAATAGTTTACACCCTTCTTTAGTGGGAATGTACTATTGAGCGATGTTTCTGTCAATGACAGGCATGTCTTTGTATGTCCAAGCAAATACTTTTGAATATTTTATTAATATTTTTTCAATTTCTCTACTCTCCTCAGGGGTAACATCTTTCAAAATATGCAAAATGCGTGGTTCATTTTCTGTGCCAATGTTAAATGGTTCAGTGCATATGGAATGAATGTCAAATATGCAAGTATTTTGATCAATGCAATGCATACTACCATCAAAAAAGACATCGAACAAGTAAGCAAAATTTGATTTCATTGCATTAACTTTAGAGTTCATTACATCATCAATTTCAAATAAAGGAAAAGTACAGAGATCATCTCCAATATCTTCAAACAGAATGTCATCAATGCTTGATTCAAGGATGGCAGCAACTTCCTCATAGTTGAGGGTCTCAGTCTTAGATTCTAGTCTCAGATTCTTCATTAGATCATCAACATCAGTCTCAGTGATATCTTCTAGCGGGCGTTTTCCCTTAGCAAAGTCAATAACATCTTTGAAGATATCAAAGCCAGGTTTCTCAACCCCTTCCTTTTCCCATTTCTTTGTCTGTCCTTGGTAAACCTCAGTTGAGCCTTCTTGAATAAAAGAGGTAGACTTCTTAGTTCCAGTGTCCTTCTCAGGATTATACCCCAGGCTATATCTGCTGGTTTGTCCTCGAAGATCAGGGAATTCTATGAATCCATTGTACCTTCCACCCAATCCTATTCCAGGCAAGTATTGCATATTTTTCATTATTACAGCAACCTTTGGGTCGACCCAATCTTTGTTGATTACAGAGACCTAGAAGCCTGGTAGCACTGTGTTCAAGCAAGCGATGATGTTGTTAGTTTCAACAAGAATGGGGACAACTTTGTCTTTGAGTGGGAATTTGATCTTCTGGTGTACGGTAGAAGGTATGCCTCCTAATGGATGGAACCAGGGCCTCCCCAATAGCAGGGTGAAGGTTAAAGGAATGTCTAGGATAGTGAACTCTACTATTGATTTGATATCTCCTGCAGTGACTACTACATTGAAAGTCCCTACGACTGGCTTCTTAGAGTCATCATAGGCTCGGATAATCACGTTAGATTCCTCTAGGTCTTCAACATTCATTCCAAATTTGTGTAACAGCCTCAGGGGCAAACATTGATGGCGGATTTGTCATTCACCATAACACATGAGGTCTTCTTAAATCTGACTATTGCATGTGTGAACATAGGACAATTATAGACTCTTCCTTCAAGGGGTAGATCTTCATTTGAGAAGGTTATTGCATTACCAGGGGCTTTCATTAGAGAAGCTATCATCTCACAAAGCGAAGCATCGGTGATGATTTTTGCATCATCAAGAGCCCTGACTAGAGTGTCTCTGTGCTTCTTAGAGGCCATGAACAAATCCTAAATACTAGCTTATGCCTGAGTTTTCTTAAGCTGCTTAAGAACCTAATCATCTTCTTCCTTAGTCAGAGTCGTATCACTTGACATTTCTTTCCCTTAGAGACATCTTTTTCCTTTTCAGGAGGTTAGTAGACTCTTCCGCTGTGAGTTACGTGATTAACTAAAGGTAGAGGATTTTTAATTATCTTCTTCTTACTGTGTGGCGTCTCTTGACTGGTTTATTTTACATTATAGATAATGATCTCAGAGTCATCGGGTTCTTGGGTATCTATGCCTTTTTTAACTTCTTCATCAATCATACCAGATGTCGATTTCCATGACTTATAGGTTTGGAGACTGGATGGTCGTGGTCCTTCTGTCTTCCTCATTAAACTCTTCTCCCCATCCTGAGGGCACTATTTCTTCTAGAGGGACATGAGCTGTGGAGGGTGCACTGTACTTGACTTTGTAGTAAAATTTTGCAGATGGCTGGCCTTATAGATCTTACACTTTAAGTTTATCTTGCTCAATTTTGAGGCTTTTGTCTGCTTCGTTCAGATAAGGGCAGTCAATTACTTCACCATTCATGGGAAAGGCTACATCTCTAGCTCTCCTTTGCATCATGAAGTGAGGAGTGAATGCTTAGGGCATTGAAATATATTTGAATATGGAAGGGTCCATCCCATTCGTCTTCACTGGAGTCATAACAGTCAAGAATCAGACTTAGGAGTTCATCTTCTGAGATCATTAAGAATTCTTTTACTGCTCTGGCTTCTTGTTCTTCAGGAGTTTCCTAGATGGCTTGGATTGATTGTTCAGTAAAGGTTTTGGGCAGGTCGGATAAGATTGTGTTGATTATTGGTGGAGGCATGGCTTAGTAATTCGGAAGGGGGTTGGTTTTGACATTGGGTCATCTTTCAGAATCATCAATTTTTCCTGAGTCGATGAGGTCTTAGATTGCATTTTTGAGAGTTCTGCAAGTTTTAGTGGCATGGCCGGGCATTTGGTGGAAGTGGCAGAATAGGTTCTAGTCAATCTGAGGAGGCAAAGGATTTGGTAGTGGTTTTGGTTCTCTTAGTTATAAGAGGTTCTTTTGTTGGAGTCTTTGGAAGACCTTGGATAATAGGAGGTTGAAGTTAGAAAATCTTCTAGGTGGTTTGTTGATGACATTGACAGATGGTGGATTGAAAGTTTTTGGTTGAACTTGGTTTATCTCGGCAGTCCGGGTGAAGGTTTTTTGGTTCTGGGTGTTGGTTTGAGTGCTTTGGCGGAAAGTGTTTCTAGGTTATTAGGTTTCCTCATCTTCTATTATGATTCCAGCTTAATGAAGTGCTCAGAAGTTAGGGTAGTGGGCAAAGATCATCTGTTTCCTGAAATGGGGAAGTGATCCCTTGATTATCAATTCTATCTGCTCATCTTTCGGAGGATAGTTTCTTATTTTGACAGCTTTAGCTTGCCATCTTACAACATAATCAGAGAAAGATTCACCAGACTTCTATTTTGTAGTTTTCATATCCTTGTGGGTTATATCCAACTGAGTATTGTATTCATACTGCTTGATGAATTTCTGAGTTAACAGTAACCAGTCACTCTTGATTTCATCCTCGAGGTTAAAGAACCATGCTCTTGGTCCCTCTTCTAGTGATGTGAAAAAGAATCAGACAATCTGTGATTCTGTAACCTTAGTAGCAGCCATGAAGGTGGCGTATTGCCTTAGATGAACCCTCGGGTCCCCAGTTCCGTCAAATTTGGCAAAGTCTGGCAATTTGAAATCATTAGGAAGTGGTTCATCTTTGAATAGAGCTAAATCAGTGAAGCTTTTGGACTCACGAGGCCCCTTGTCCTTAAAGGCAAATTCCAGCCAAGTTATCCTGTTGGCTAGTAGTTTGACCTCTCCTGCTAATTCAGGTTTTGTCAAGTCTGCAATCTTAGCAGCTTGTTCCTATGGTGTTTTAAAGGCACGGTAATACTCATCATCATCTTCAATCCGTACAAGAGTATGAAGGACACCCTTTCCTCTGTCTACTCGTGGGTGGACAAATGCAGATACCTCATTTATGGGAGTAGCAGCACGGTTTTCCTCTTGGGAGTTTCTAGTTTGAACATTGGTGACTTTGATTTGGGCTTGGAGGATTTCTGTTATGGTGCCACCAGTAAGCAATTTTTGAATCCCCTCTTTCAATTTATCCTCAAATTGTTGATGTGAAGTGTCTTCTGAATCACCCATGTTGAGATCTCTTTTACTGCACATTAGTAAGATAGAATAAACAAATGATGAATGATGTATTCATGGGATGCACCTGCAAAAGAATACGATTAGCATGTATGCATGACGTACTCATGCATAGTCTAATTATGATGGATGCAAATGGTTGCAAAAAAATGTGGTTAGTATATGTTGTCTATATGTATGTCATGTATGCATGATTTATGTAAGGGATCATTAGCTTTTCCTGCACAAGGAACAAACCAATCACAAGCAAGCTCTCGCTTCCAACCTTATTACTTTGCGAGGTTATTGAATCTCTTTCCTAGGTGGGTTTTGACCAGATAGTCAACAGGGGACTATGGTTCCACTCTCAAACTAGGCTATTTCGATTTTTTTTTATGAGAATCAAGAGGTAAAATAAGAAACGACGCTCAAATGCACTTGAGGTAAACGTATAATATCAATGTGAGGACTAGTCATTGGGTCACAAATGGCATCTATAGTCCTTACACGCCCGTGTGTGTAGGGGCTATAGTCAATAAGAGGCATCCAGTTTCGCGTCCCCACATTGATATTCGATTTGTTTACCAAGAGGCATGAACATATTATTTGAGAGTTTATGATTTGATTCTTTTAACATAAATGTCTGCAATCTAGTTGAATTCCTAACCCATCTATTTGATCTGATAAGGAAAAATGGACGATGCTCGTAGGTTCCATCATCGGAAGATGTCACTATTCGCCAGTTCTCACTGGCTATTCATACTGAGGTGAATGATTCTTATCATTCCTAGCACATCGACTTATGCAAGGTAAACAAGGATCACACAGTCTAAATATGAGCAGTCTATAAGAACATACATAATGACGCCAATCGATAATGGAAACTAGGAGTGTCATAACATTTGTGAATATCAGGTCAAACGGACAACATTAGGGCTATCATGCAAAGTTTGGTAGGATCCTAATGGAGATTTCTATTAGTTTATTTACATGTGTTGAGTCGAGGGTGTAAGGCTATGAGCTCCTTTAGCAAGAATGCCCCCCCAAGACTAGGGTTACGGACTCTAGTCAGTGAGTCTAGCATTCTTTTGATAACTCAGGTCGCCCCCCTTAAGGACTTGGGTCATAGACTCTAGTCAGATGAGTTCAGTGAATCCACGAGTAAAGGCTAAATGTGACAAATCCGAATCGGTCACCCTATGACTCATGTGGAACCATAGTGGACCACTTTTTATCATTGTCGGCTGATAAGGACCAAGGGTGCACATGTGATTGTGTAGTGCAAACGCAATGGTGAAGGGCTCCACATGATTGAGCATTAAGTAATGAGAAATAGTCATTTTCAAATTGATCTCTCTAACCAAAATCCCTAGTGGAGTCGCCACTGTGAGCGACCTTTCTTCAACTTTTGTTTAAATGGAGTGATTCCGAGGGACATGGCAACTTTATCGAATGGGACATTTGTTCTGTTTACGGGACAAGGACAAATGTTTGGTCTCGGGGGGATGTGAGACACTTTTGTGTTTGGAGTCGCCACCTTGTTTTTAGAAAACTAGGAAAAGATGAGAGGGATAGAATCGGGTCACTCAACAAGTATCATCCCCAGCAGAGATTCTGAGCCCGAGAGATCTCATCTACTTTTTGACTATTTCTCATTTTAATACTCAATATATGGCTACTGCAGCACCTTAGTTTTGGTGATGACAGTTGGTATATATGCATTCACACAAGCACATTGATAATAACGGAAAGTATGAGAAATTCAGCATAATTATTTACAAAGCTTTCCTAGTAAATAAATATGAAAGAGAAAAGGTGCGGAAATGTAAATCTAGTCCTAATCTAGAATACACCTACAAAATAGAGGTTAACACAACTATGTGTAATTCTGTCTATTCATCCACTCGGATAGCATATAAGCACAATGAAGATGATTGATACATCATGAATGATTAAACAGATGCACGTAGTTTATGCTCTAGCATGAATTATTATAAATTTTTAAATGATGAGATGAACAATAAATGATGATGATTGCATCATTGGACTGCGATATCGAAGCTTTAGCTTGGATAATTAAGCTTTCGTGTTTATTGAATGCATATTGATGCAAAATGACAGTTAATTATAAGCAAACAAAGCAAAGATTACGTAATCAGCATGCAAATTGCCAGTCTCATCACCCAATCACAATAATTTCTCAACTGCTAGCGGTAATAAAGTAAAATGCAGAACAGTAAATAAACGTGTAAAAATGATTGTTTGGTCCTCAGATTTGACTGAGCTTGTTTGGTGTTTTTGAAGCTTTAGCTTCGTGAGATTTTCAAGCTTTCCTCATCGAGAGGTTGAAAATGACACGTGTAATGCAAATTCATATACCTTTGAAGCATGCTTTGACAAAGATAAAGGTGGGTTTGGTGTAAAAGTGGTCTAAATATCCTATGAAAAATGTAAAAGGTGGGTTAAAAGTGTGTGGATTGGGGCTCCTAAGCCTTCAATTCGATAGTGTTTCAACATGTGTGTGCTTTTTTGGCTCTTGCCTCTCTTTTTTTCTATGGCTCTTGCCTTGGTTCTGGCCATTGTTCAAATGGAAGGTAGAGACCCCTATTTATAGGGAAATGTACCAAAAAATATGAAAAATAGGAAAAAAGTTCATGATCATGCCATTGGGATGTGTGATCACGCCCTTGGAATGCATTATCACGGGCCTGGGGCGCCTGATCATGCGCTATTGCGCGCATCACACGGCCTTCCCGGGCTCTGTTTACGCTATTTTTTAGGGTTTTTGGACCTTCCGGACATGTTTTCGATCTTCCGGACATGTTTTCGATCTTTCGGACATGTTTTCGATCTTCCGGACATGTTTTCGATCTTCCGGACATGTTTTCGATGTCCATTTGATCAAAATCAACTTTCAATTTTCACGAAGTTGAACTCTGGTCCCATGAGTCGAACATTGGTATGATGAGTTGCTCGTTTTGAGCAATGTTTGCTTGAAACAAGCAACTTACCACTCCGATTATTCGTAGTACATGAAATCAAGGTGCAACTTAATGATTCGAGGTTGATTTTGCTTGGTTTGGGCTTTCCAGATTCTCGGCACGCTTTAGAGGCAGTACGAATGAATAGATGCTTGTCATATTCGAAGAGATATTTTCATCACTAGACCTTTTTGGGGACAGTCAAAATATGATGTATGACACTACTATATTATTATTAAAAATATATGGAAAGTATCCCAAATTGATAAAAAAATATACATAATTATTGTATCAGAAATATAAAATAAATATAAACTATTCTAAACTGACAAAACAATATATAGAATTTAAAGGTATTTGATACAAAAGAAAATGGAGTAATAATTTTATTTTTAAAATTTTTAAAGTGTTTTAAACATAACTTTCTCTTAATTTTTAGTATTTGATAAGTTCGTTCTTTTACATGAATTTATATTTCGGGATTGGTTCTTCAATTTGAAGTTCTAAGGCATTATTTTGTATTTTACAAACACATTAGACTACTTGAAATCTTAAAAATATTAAGATTATATATTTTCGTGCTTGAAATATATTGATAAAATTGATTCTATTTTAAAATCATTGGAAATTGAAATTATGACTTTATTTTCCTTACCCAAAGTTATATTATCCCTTTTTAGAAATAGTCATATTTAGGGCTGAGCACGGGATGGGAAAAATACCAAACCAAACCGAATTTTTATAACTAATTTGGTACGGTACTAAATATTTATAAAAACCGAACCAAGAACCGTGTTGAACCATATTGAAACCATTCCGAACTGAAAACCAAATATAGTACTGAATATTAATTCAATAAATAATACATAGTTATTATAGATAGTAGTGAACTTAACTATATACTTTTAATTATATTATCATGTAATATAATTATGTATAATAATATATGATAAAAATTAATAGTGTAGTTGTTTTTAAAATATAATAAATAAATTGTTAATAAAATATTTATATTAATTTTATTATTATTTATAAACGAAGGAAAGGATCATTGGCTACTACTACTACTACAACTATTATTATTATTCAATTTACAAGTAAAAATGTGAAATACCTATTATAATTTGAACTTAAAATATAAAAATAAAAAAATCACATTGTATAGTTTCAAATAATTCAATTAACAAATAAAAACGTGGACTATCCATTATAGGGTTGGCAATTTGTGACACGGCACGACCCGTTCTGATTTAGTTTTGGTGAAATATTATTTTCTATAAATTTTTATAATATTCTAACAATGTCAATTGCTAAAATTATATGTCTTTAAACTTTAGTATAAATTAATATTGTCAAATGTATAATATATTACTAATGTATAGTCTTGACATATATAAAGTATATGATAGAATTTGTTTCATCAATTATGTTAATAGAAATTTCGATATATACTAATATTGTTATTCGTATTATATATTTATTATTTATACTAATTAAAGATAATTTAACTATTAAGTGGATGTTATATAACTTTAGTATCAACTAATATCAATAATTAGATTTACATTTAGTATTTATCAATTAGATTTATATCAAGTATTTAAAATACTATATAGTATTAATTTATTATTAAGTTAGATTTTAAATTGTAAAATAGAGAAAGAATCACATATTTATATTAAAATTATATGGATTCCATTAAATTAGTATTGATGTTATGATTAAACTTTTAGCTTTAAGGTTTGATATTAACCTAATGTGATGTTAACTAAATTTTGTTTTAAGTTTTGATATAATATTAACCTAATATAATATTAATATAAATATAATATTACCATAGTTTTATCAAAACTAATATAAATATGAAAATAAGCTATTAACGTAATTTTTTTAACATAATATTAATCTAATTTAATTTTAATTTTAACATTAACCCAATATATATCTAAACAAAACTACGTAGTTTTTATCAAAACTATGTAGTTTTGAGTTTTGATATTCTAAAATGGCCTAAAATTATATTAAAAAATGCCCTAAATTTTTTTATAATATAACTTCAATATCATAATATATCTTTAGTCTCAAAAAAGCCCTAAATAAAACTACGTAGTTTTAGCAAAAACTATGTAGTTTTAAACCTTTAAACAATGTTTTCATATCTACTTGGTCATTAGCAAAAACCCAAACTACTTGTTGTTCTTCATTAGTTCTTCTTTTCTTAAACAAACTTATACTTATCTAAAAAAAACATCTATTGTCTTCTTCTAGTAGTCTTATTCTACCGTGAGACCGCAGTAACACCAATAGTCTATCAAAGATCGGGTCTCGCACCACCAGTAGTCCATCAGGTCTTGGCTTCATCAACGATCGGAGATTGGGTCTCGCACCACCAGCAGTCGATCGAAGATCGAGTCATGCACCACCAGCAGTCAATCGGGTCTTGGCTTCATCAACGATCGAAGATTGGGTCTCGCACCACTAGCAATCGATTAGGTCTCAGCTTCATCAATGATCGCAGCTTGGCTTCATCAACGATCGGACTCATCGGAGATTAGGTCTTGGCTTAGTTTAATTATTGATCTTTTTTTATTTGATTTGATTCAGTTGATTTGGTTGTGATATTTGATTTAGTTGCTCTTTGGTTCAGAGATCTGCTTGTTATATGATTTAGTTGTGCTCTGTGATATTTGATTACATGGTTATTGATCTTAGTTTTGTTATTGAACTTTTTTATTTTATGTTTGTCTATTTTTTTATTGATCTTAGTTTAGTTATTGATTTTTTTTTATTGACAAAATTTGGATTGATTTAGTGTTTAACATGTAATCTCACAAAACCCATTAGCATATTTAATAAAAACTATCAAGAACCGGATCAAAATTTAAATTAAAGTATTTAGCTTATATGAAATTTAAATAATTAATCATATAAATTTTTATGACACTATATAAAAGATAAGTATTTTCTAATTGATTAAAGTTTATTTTTTAAAAATAATTATATTTTCTTAGTCACTTACATGTAAAAATAATTATAAATCTTATAATAATTTAATAATTTATGAAACTTAAAGAAATTACTACTGATATTTTTTCTTTAATTTTTGTTGCAAGACCATAATTAACTTAGAATTTTATTTCAGGTGTGATTATAATTTAAGTTCACTTTTAGTGTGCGGTTCATAATTTCATGGCCTCCGAGAGCTGTAAAAATGTTACAAGTAATTCAGGTTTGGATTCTTTGATATGACTGAATTAATATAATTATCCTTTTTAATATTAATTTTGTTTATTATGTGACAACATCCATTTTGAGCAGCAAGAGAAAAACACCTTCCAACTCCAATTAGTAGGATGATGTTGCCTTTTTATCACAAACTACTGGCTCCAATTCAATTTCAAATAAAGGTACTAATCAATTGAGTTCAGTAACTTGCACTGAAAGAAAAAATAAGTCTGTGCTTTGGGCATATTTTAGAAAACTTTATGATTCTAAAGGGAAATATAAGAAAAGGGCTGCTTGTGTTTATTATGGTAAGGACTATGGAAGTGGGAGTATTCAAGGGACATCAGGGTTATGGAAGCATTTAAGGGATATATGCCAAAAATGTCCCGTAGATTTAAGAAAAGATATAAAGATAGCACACAGTAAAAAAGATAAGACAAAAAAATTGTTGACTTTTCATACTGCACTTGAAAAAGATGATGGTGCTAAACTTTCTTCTTGGAGCTTTAATTAACATGAATCTAGGATGGCCTTAGTTAGAATGATAATCAAGGATGAACTCCTATTTAGGTTTGTTGATGGGGAAGGATTTAGAGAATTGGTTATAGTTAGTGCCCCAATGTTTCATATTCCATCTAGATTCACAATTGCTAGAGATTGTTAATCCTTATTTGTCAAAGAAAAGAAAAAAATATGTGCCTTCCTTGCTTCTGAATGTCAAAGGGTTTCATTAACCACTGACACATGGACAAGTATTCAAAATGTGTCATATCTTTATTTGACGACCCATTTTATTGATTCAAATTGGAATGTGCATAAAAGAATTTTAAACTTCTCTGTTGTTAAGAGTCATAAGGGGATCAATATTAGTAATATTGTGGATCTTTGCATGGAAGAGTGGGGTTTGAGTAAGGTTATGTGCATAACAGTTGATAATGCATCATCTAATGATATTGTCGTTCAACAATTGAAGAAAAAATTGATGAAGAGAAATGCATTTGTTCTAGGTGGTGAGGCATTTCACACGAGGTGTTTTGCTCATATTCTTCAATTAATTGTTAGGGATGGTATTAATGTTTCTCAAGGTTGTATTAAAAAAATTAGAGATATTGTTAAGTACATTAGAAGTAGTCCACAAAGGTTGGATTTGTTTAATCATAATAAATGCTACATCTTTTACACATTAAGAACTTGAGTAATCAATTATGTACAGAAAATTTGTTGCATGTGAGTTGCTTGTGGGGAATTTACACAAAATCCCAAAAAGTATATTGGCTAATGTTTCACTAACAAAACAAAGAGAAAAAATTAAGGGAAAAATAATTTTTTTTTAAAAAGAAAAAAGAGAGAAATAAAAAAAATTAAGTGAAAATAAAAATTAAAAAAAGGAAAGAGAAAGATTAAAAATAGAAAAATAGAAAAAAG
>CATIWM010011457.1:0-12086 GCA_949671775.1 Mallotus repandus | reverse complement strand
AAAAAAAGAAATGAATTAGTGGGTTTAATTCTAATTAATTTTAATTAAATGAAACGATCCTAAGTCTACAAATTATGAAGAAGGCTTTATTCATGGGCTGAACTAAGTCTAAGTTAATTTTATTTTACTAAAAATGGGTCTAAAGTCTAAATTAACCTAATGGGCCTAAATTAATTTTAAAGTTAACTAAACCTAAATTTAAATTTAAAAGCTTATTTTACTAGTGAGTTAGACCTACACGTGGGCTTGGGGCCCCAAACAAATAAAAATAACAAACAAGCCCAAAATAATAAAAATAAAAATAACAAATCAAAAACAAACATTTTGTAATATTTATAACCCTAATTTTAATTACATACAACCTAAATTAATCTAAAGCCACCATTGATTTTAATTAAAATTTACCAAATAAACCTAATTTACTAATTGATTTTAAAGTGCAGGAAAAATAAATATTTCACTATATTCCCACTAATGAGGCTATTACAACAATTACTATTGAAAAATTGAAATAAATTAAAATACAAACCCAAAGTCTAGATAAAATAAAATAATACAAATAAATAAACCTAAAGGGAATTACACAAAATAAATATAAGATTTAATCTATGGAATTTCATGGATCTTCATGGTTGGCCTTATTTTTGCCCCTCCATTTAAGTTACTCCCACCATCATGAAACATAAACAAAAAAATCAAAAAATCAAAAAATAAGATTAAATAAAATAAAAATAAAATAAACCACATAAAAAAAGAGAAAGGAGTAGAAGAGTAAACAGTTTGATAGATGTAATATTGATTCCCCTCAGAAAGTGATCACCATTGATGAAAGTCTTAAAAAAAGTACGTGAAAAAAAAAAAAATAGATGTATTTTAGTTGACGGCTAAGAATTAGAAAAGTAGAGAAAAAAAGAAAATAAAAAATCCTCGCCTCTTCTCCTGTGAAAAGAATATGATGTATTTATAAGAGACATCATCTATAACCCTAAGTTGGTACAAGATAATAAAAATTTATTTTTACTATTTATCTATAAAAATATATATTTATCACTTTATTTATCAAATAAAACAAATATATTTATCAAATAAAAACTAATCAAAATCTATAGATAAATAATAAATAAATAAATAAAAATTCGTCCAAAAAAAATTGTGGGTGGCTTATTTCCAACAGAAAATTGGCTATTTCCGGTCGGAAATAGCCAAATTTCAAATTGAAATTGAAAGGGAATGGGCCGTATATTCTTTTTTTTTTTTTTTTTTTTGAAAATTTATAAAAAAAATAATTGTATATATATATATTAAATAAATAAATAAAATTTAAAAATAAATTACAATTTAGTTCAAAACCAATAAATCAAATCCAATAAATCTCTTTTTACAGTCTATTTTCATCATCGGATCCTTTGTCGCATTCATACTCTAGTCATCTTGAAATTGGGTGCTTACAGTACTTTTTTATACTTAGCCCTTTTTAGAAAATATATACTTATAGATTATAAATTTAGTCAAATTATATATTTATATACACACTAAAAAAAAGATCACTTATATTCTAAACTTTGAGTCAATTATTAATTGAATTCTATTTTTTCTCTTAGTTCTTATTAAAAAAATAATTAATTGAATTCCATAGGTGCAGTATTAATGGATCTTACCTATCCTTCCATTAAAAATTATTTTAATTTGTTCATTCAACTTTATTAATTATATCAATTCTATCTAATTTTTATTTTGAAGGATTTAATTATATTTTTAAAAAAGTTATTTTTAGATCTTTATAAAATAAATTTGACAGTTATTCAATTTTTTTAAAAAATAAAATTTTAAAGTTTTAATTTTACTATTTTTGAAATAAAAAATTAAAATTGATTTTAGATTTTTACATAAAATTTTAACTTTTTATGTGTTAATTATAAATAATAAGAAAACAATGATAACTTGTGAATCAATTTGTTATATAGACTAACACCGATAAATATTTTTATATTCTCAACTAATATTTTTAGTATCTCAAAATTTTCTCTTTTTATTTGATACTTTTTTGTTTGACTTCTATTAAAAAAAATTTAAATAATGTAGTTGAAAATCAAAAGGTAAATTTTAAAATAGGTAAAATTTAAGAATTTTTAGTGAAAAATTAAAAATTTATGAAAATATTTAGATATTATTTTTTTAAAAATTTATGTCAAGGGTAAAAAAATAGAATTTAAAACTATTTTTTTTACATTTTATTTTTTTCTTATAGAAAAAAGAGAATAAAAATTTAACAAATGTCAAATTTATTTTATAGGAATCTCAAAATAATTTTTAAAAATATTATTACTTTATTTAAATAAAATTGACATAATTTATAATGTTAAAGGTTCAAATTGAAATGACTTTTAAAATAGAATTCAATTTAAATTTTTTAATAAGAATTAGGAGAAAAAATAGAATTCAATTAATAATTGACTCAAAGTTTAAAATAAAAGTGATCTTTTTTTAGTGTCTATATATAAATATATAATTTAACTAAATTTATAATATATAAATATATATTTTCTAAAAAGGGACAAGTACAAAAAAGTATCATGTGATTTAACGTTTTTTCATTTCGAGTCATATGATTTTTTTTCGTGACACTTTAGTATCTTGTGAACGTTAACTTACTTACTTGGATGTTGACTTGCTGATGTAGACGTTAACTAGCTGATATAGACGTTGACTTGCTTACGAGTGCTAACATGGACGTTGACAGCAGCATCCACGTCAGCAAGTCAATGTCCATGTCAACACGTCAGCATAGTTAACGGTGTTAGTAAATTTGGCCTAAATTTACTAACAGCAGATACCATAAAATATTGAAGTGTTGCAAAAAAAATTATAACATGAAATGAAAAAGTGCTAAACCAAATGATATATTTTTGTACTTACTGAAAAAAAATAGAGAGAAATTAGAATAAAACAATTGTTCTGAAAAACATGTAAATTCCATATGGGTGTATATGGTCCCAAAGATGGTGCAAATGTCATCTTGATGATGGGATGGTTCCAAACGAACTTCACATCTTTATTCCGGTACCAATAGTTCAGTCCATTACTTCCATTTAATAATCCCCAGTCAGTGCCTTCCTTTCATTCATTGCATGTTGCATCATCACAGCTCCTTGGGATCTACAACAATGTCTCTCCTCTCTATAGGCAATTTCATAGAAGAGGCCCAGCCTAGCAAAGAAGAAAAGAGGACAGTGCTTAAATTTTTGTACGTACTGAAAACCCAGTTTGACACAACTATTGCCAATCTAGGATTGTGATCCTCTCAAGTTCATCTTTAGAGCTAGTTGAAATTATTTAATTTGTAATTTAATTTCTCACTACAAAAAGGAGAGTAAAAGAGAACCCCAACTCGAACATGCTCTCCACACTTTTTGCCACCACTCATGGGAGATATGCGAGAAAATATAAGAGATGAGATCCTCTCATGTTCCCATAAACATGATCAGTCATGTTTAATCTATACCGTTCTTTATGAATAGATGATCAGGACTAGATTACTTAAATAAATTGGTAATTTTTATCAAAACCTAAATATATATTAATCCGTCTTTTTTTAATACTCAGATGACAGTTAATTTTTACCGCTAAACTCAAGTTTCAACAAAAGAAATGCCAGAAATAAAACATGAGAGGATCCCTACCCACCAAACTACGCCTACAATAAAAGAAGCACACTACTTCAATTCACGCCTTTTGCATAGAGCATTACTTTGGCGATTCCGCTGCAAACACAACAACTACTTGTTTGTTTTTTACCCTGTCTAGACATATGCAAAATGCAGCTCTCATGTGATCAATCATTTTACATTGTAGATCCACAAATATCCTCTCTTCAATCTATTTTCATTTTCAAATAAGTTATGCTTTTTGCAGAAGTTTGTACATAAGGTACCAAACATCACTTGTCAAGAATGGCCTATTCTATATAGTCCAAGCTGTGGCCCTTTTTTTTTTTTAATAGCTAATTGGAAAAGAATGCACAAATTCTAAATCTCATCAAAGTATCAAATACCAATGTTTTAGTAACATGAAATGATCAAATGGGATACATGAACAGAAGATTAATGAACATAGTATGTCACGAAGAAAGCTGCAAATCACCTCACTTCTCCATACAATTTTTAGCAACAGATACCTCAAGATGTTTTGGAATAGTCAGCAGCAGCGCTAAAGGCAGAAACCAGACCAGCCATCCCAACCACCTGAGTCCAATTTCGTGTCCCAGCAGCGACAGCTGCCCCTGCTGCAGCACCCGCAATTAAAGCATTCACCTGTAAGAAGAAAAAGTATCAAAAGACTTCAAAATGTAAACAACACATGATCGTGCCTCATAAATGAGCCTCTATGTATAGAGTTCAAAAACTGACGTAACTCCAGTCAGTTTTATAAATTGGATAACCAATATACACTGTTACCCAAAAAATGAGACCAACTGAGGTGAAAAGGGTAAGAGAATGTAGCCTGAATCAAAAGGAGTAAAATCAAAACTAGAGAACACAGATGATGCTCATGTAACTGTATATGGATTCAGTATTCTTATAATCACTCATTTAGTCAAAAGGATTTACTATTTTCCAAGGAGGAACAATTAAGTTCAAAATTCCTTCCTAACTTTTCAATAACTGCCATGTTATGCAGGTTAGCTTTAAATGTCTTGTAATCTTATCATCTCATGAAAGTTCATTGTGCATGGCATATCAGCAGAGTGCTCTGAGCATGACCTATAGAAAAGCAAAATATGAGAAGTCATTTTCTGTTAAAATAAAGTTCCTCAGGGTAATGCACACATGCGGCAAAATGGATTTTCCAATTAGAAGAAAACTAACATTATGTCATGGAACAATAGTATTTCAGCCTTTTCATTTATGAATATGAGCTTATCTCCAACAAAAGGAAGGGCCAATGGACTATACAAACAAGATAAGGCAATCCGGTAACTTAGTTATTCACATTGTCATGCTGATAAGCTTGAACATCTGGTGACCTACAAGCAACAACGGTAGCAATGAAGACATATAACTAACCCAATCATTCTTTCTCCTATATCGTTGGATTCCACACCGAGTAAAAGTAAAAACTCCAGCAACAAGCCCTGAAGAGTAACAAAGTGATAGACATAAAGAAACAAGTGAGATTAGAATAAGCTAAAACCTTTAAAGAACTAGCAGGTACTCCAACAAGCAATGAGTAGCAGTCGTCGTCTCATTATGAACCAAGGTAGTAATAAAAAGCAATAACTAACAGAAAAATGCAAGAAACACAACCAAAGAAAATTTATGCAAAAGAAAAGATATGATCCTGGGTGTACAATTTAGATGAAAAAAAGATACAATCCTACCTAGGTAAGAAACAACCTGAGGGAGAATGAACGGTAAAAGTACATTATGCAATATTGTCATCTAAATATCCTAGAGCTGATTAAGTCTAATTATGCAATGATCACCACAATTATCTTCTTGTAGCAGTGTGTACTGAAATATTAAGCTAAACATCTTCGAGGCAAGATTAGGCAGGAATTAGGGTGATAATAATAATAAATTCAATTTTAGATATCCTAAAAGCATGTCAAAAAGAGAAGGGCAACAGTACTCTTGGTTCGGTTCCAACAGTAAGTAAGCATTAGCTCAGGAGGATCACTGAAAGCGAACGTAAAGAGAGAGATTCATCAGATTACCACATTGAAAGCCGAATTTACCCACTGACTTCGCCTGCATATTAAATTCAACACAGCAAAAAGAAGGAAAAAAAAAATTATATATGAACTGCAAAACAACAACATAAGTGATCTTCACTTTAAAAAAAAAAAAGAAAAGAAATTTAGTTGAAATATAATACCACAAAGGTAGCTTGAGCTGTGCCTGTCAAGCCTGTGCATGGTTATTAAAATCAATTATCAGTTTGTATCAATGGCGGGAAATTAATAGAAACTGGTGAGTGGCAATTTCGAGCAAGCAGCTAGCTTCAAGAAAATACCTCTTTTTCGAGCATCATGAGGACCTATACATAACCCCCAGATCGCACCTGCCTGAATATACAGTTGCCATTTCAGCGAATAAAAAGAAAATAATGATTTCCAGAAAATTAAAACGAAAACAAAAAAAAAGAAAAAATGATGGTACGATTTTTTAACCGTTCCCACACGAAGTATAGAATCGACGGCCAGTGAAGAGCTGGGAACGACGCCGTAGAGCTCTTCGTCCATCTCTCGTTTCCCGGCTTCTCTCTTCTCTGTCCTTTTCACGGTTACCAAGTTGGTCACAACGTCGTCGTTTTAAGTGATTTACGCACGTGGCGGTGACAGGGTACTATCGAGTTGGGTATTTTAAAACGACGTCATCTAGAATACTCACTGATTTAATAATATTACCTGCACTAAAACGACGTCGTTAAAGAAGTCACCCTCCCCCAACCCTCCCAAAAAACAAAACCCTAGATCCTCTCATAACAATATATTATATCTCATTTTGAAACGGCGCTGCCTTCTGCATCTTAAAGGCTCTGGGTTCTAATACTGCTGAATCAATCGGTTAATCCTGTGAGTCACAGAGCAGAAAACAGCGAAAATGAGTCGTGGGGCAGCAGCTGGAGGAGCTAAGGGAGGTAAAAAGAAGGGGGTAACCTTCACCATTGACTGCGGAAAGCCAGTGGAGGATAAGATCATGGACATTGCCTCCCTTGAGAAATTCCTACAAGAGAGGATTAAGGTTGGCGGCAAGGCCGGTGCTCTCGGCGACACCGTTTCCGTCTCTCGTGAGAAGACCAAGATCACCGTTACCTCGGACAGCAACTTCTCTAAAAGGTAACTCTTTTGATAGTCGAGTTGCCTTAATATATGTAAGCAAATAAATTTTTGTAGAGGAAATTGAGTCTGAAATTTTGAGCTTTTCGCAAACATAATTGGGTTTTTGAAAAGAGAAAAGAAGACAAATTGGACGCAGATGAGATTGTGTTGTTTGTGTTTAATCTAGTTTTAAATCTTTCGTATTTCAGTTTCAGCTTGAGCTTAAGTCATTTCTAAACTACTTGTGTGTAATTTTTCTTGTTTTGCTTGTTTTGCTTGTTTGGCTGTACGAAGTAGCTAGGGGTAAGAGGTGTCCTACATAATTCTCAGCGTAACAAATCATATGACTTAGCTGCTTGCTGGGATGTGCAGTAATGGGTATCTAAATCTAAGACGATCTTAATTTTTCGTTGATGCTATTGACTTAGCTGGTTGCTTGCCTTTGGTCCTTCTATAACCTTTTTTTTGTTATCTTATATGCATTATGTTTTTATTAGCTTCGTAGCTTCTCAGGTATGTAACATAGTTTCAGCTACAATTGTGCTTAATAATTCTATCGCTTGGTTTATTAGGTATCTTAAGTACCTGACCAAAAAGTACTTAAAGAAACACAATGTGCGAGATTGGCTTCGTGTGATTGCTTCCAACAAAGATAGGAATGTTTATGAACTCCGTTACTTCAACATTGCTGAGAATGAGGGAGAGGAGGAAGATTGAAGGCCTGGTTCAGTATTTCTTCAAATTATATGTTTTTAGAGTCTTTGTTTATCTTTTCAGCTGTTGGATCTGTAAAACTTGTCTGGGTTGTTTTGTGATCCTTCTGAGTTTGTTGAAATTTTGGCTATTTACCCAACTAGATACCTACTTTCCATGTATTAGACGTTTTTAATACGATGCAGATTTTCTTGCTCCAGTTTGGTTATAGTAATTCCAGTCTGTATGGCATTTGTTCTTATGGATACATGCCACAGCACTCAAAGTAGTAGGTGCTTTGAAAGTTACTGATTTCCAATCAGTATTAGCTGGCATTTCCTCTCTGGATTACCACCAGGGATGCCGAGAATTTGATGCCTGTGGTTGCATGTTTGTAAATTTTGCCTTTCCCTATTTTTGAGGATATAATTAGCAATCATTACTGTGCATGGTATTCCAACATTTGCTTGATAGGATTGAGAATCCGAGTTTGCAAGCAATTAAATACCAGAGGCTGAGAGTGATGCCATATAGAGATGTTAATAACACCCTTTTCAGAATTTTAAGTAATTGCTGTCTCTGTAGTCTGTTTTTGAAGAGGTATTTTTTGTCCAATTCATCATTTGTTTTGAACAGTGTCCAATTCATCATTTGTTTTGAACAGTGTCCAATTCATCATTTGTTATGTTAAATACCTAATTATATTTCGCTTTATTTTTCCACGGACTGGTGAGTCGTGTATCAGTTTCTGATTTGGGTATTCAGTTACCAAAAGCTGAACCCTTTTTTTTTTCTTTTACATTTGAAGGGTAATAAGAAACCATTTGACATCAAAAAAAAAAAAAAAAAAAGAAACCATTTAACAAATTCGTAAGTGGGCGAATGCCACTTTATCTTGGTAAAGAAGATCCTTAATGCTATATGGACTAGAATTCATCTGGTGGAAACCCAAGGTAGAGTTGAGGGCTGATTTTGCCAAGTGTTCAGCACATTTGTTAGCTTCCCTGTAGATATGACTAATCTCCACTTCCCAATTTCTTTGCAATAGTCTTTTAGCTTCCTGAATAAGAGCCAGGATTCTCAGAGGACAGTCCTTTTTTCCGGTCAGGATCTCAACTATGCTTTGGTTATTCGCTTCCAGAATAATCTTTTTCAGGTCCCATGCCATCTGGAGTCTGCGAGTCACAGCCCATATTTCAGCCACAAGAACTCCACAGTATCCGAGCTCTTTCATGTAACCTCAGATCCAATTGCCTTTGCTATCTCGCAGTAACCCACCCGCAGCATATTCTGTATTTAGATCTACTGCACCATCGGTATTGAACTTCACCCACCCGTGTCTGGGAGTATTCCACTTGATAAGACGTTCCGCTTTATCTTTCTTCTTATTGCTCACCACATGGAGAGCCATTGAAGCTAATATGAATGCATGAGTCTTGGCCAAAATCCCTGCACAAAGATTCGGAGGGTTAGTGAAATTAACATTAAAGAGCATGTTGTTCCTCACCTTCCAAATGTTCCAGCAAGCTGTGCCAAAAACTAATGGCCATCCATGTCACGAAGGACATGGATTGTGGTCTCGTCTCCTGATTTGCATCTGGTACAAATAGTAGAATCCGTCATGTCTCGTCCGTGCCTTGAATCATCTTTTTATCAAGGTAGGTTGTCTTCCTTATGCAATGAACGTGTATGAAGTCAAGTTTTCTGGTACTCTCTTCTAAGAAATTGCTTTAGAAAAAAGTCAGATGCTTGCTGAACTTACGTTTAAAAAACTGGTTTGAACAAAATCTTGTCACCCTGCAGCAATGCGAGCTTCTGCGAAGCTCATAACCATTACGCACCCAACACTGCACTTCGCCCACCCGACGCTTGAATCTTTCATATGGAACACCATCTTAAGATCCAATATCCAAGCCTCAGTCTCGACGCATATCCCCGTATCCATCTACCTTCGTATGCGCTGCCATGGCGTGAAGCCCGATTTCCACACCTTTCCATTCCTTCTACAGTCCTTCAATTGCCCACCCCGCCTCAAGTCAGGAAAACAAATCCACGCACAGATTCATCTCTTCGGCCTCGCTCATGACTCCTTCGTCCAAACATCTTTAATTAACATGTACTCTTCTTGCGGTGATTTCGCTTTGGCCCGTCAAGTTTTTGACGAGATTACTCAGCCGGACTTACCGTCGTGGAATTCCATCATTAACGCCAGTGTTAAAGTGGGTTTAATGGATATTGCACGAGGGTTGTTCAATATAATGCCTGAGAGAAACGTGGTAACTTGGAGCTGTATGATAGATGGGTGTGTGAAATGCGGGGAGTATAAGGAAGCGCTAGCCTTGTTTCGTGAGATGCAGACGTTGGAAGCGAAAGATGTGAAGCCCAATGAATTCACTATATCCAGCGTGCTTTCAGCCTGCGGAAGATTAGGTGCACTTGAGCATGGGAAATGGGTTCATGCTTATATTGACAAACGCGAGATGAAAATTGATGTTGTTTTAGGAACTTCATTGATAGATATGTATGCAAAATGTGGAAGCATTGATAGGGCGAGATTAGTATTCAGCAACTTGGGTTCCAATAAAGATGTTATGGCTTGGAGTGCTATGATTTCAGGCTTGGCTATGCATGGTTTTGGGGGGGAAGCCCTTCAATTATTTTCCAGGATGGTGAACCATGGTTTAAGACCTAATAATATTACATTCTTGGGTGTTCTCTGCGCATGCGTGCATGGAGGTTTGGTTATTGAAGGTAGGGAACATTTCAGGAGGATGAGTGAGGATTTTGGTATTAATCCTTCAATCCAGCACTATGGTTGCATGGTTGATCTTTTTGCTAGAGCTGGTCGAATTGGAGAGGCATGGGATGTGGTAAAATCCATGCCTATGGAACCAGATGTGCTAGTGTGGGGAGCTCTATTGAGTGGATCCAGGATCTATGGAGACATTGGTACATGTGAGATTGCACTCAAGAAACTGATTGAGTTGGAACCCACTAATAGCAGCGCCTATGTCCTTCTATCCAATGTACATGCTAAGATGGGTAAATGGAATGAAGTGAGGTACGTTAGAGGTCTTATGGAGGAAAAGGGGATCAAGAAAGTTCCTGGTTGCAGTTTGGTTGAGGCTGGAGGTGTCTTTCATGAGTTTTTAGTTGGAGACAATTCTCATCCAGAAAGTCGAGAAATATATGTGATGCTTGATGAGATTATGAAGAGACTGAAAATGGAGGGTTATGTGGGAAATACAAGGGAAGTGTTGCTTGACTTGGATGATGAAGGCAAGGAGCTGGTATTATCTTTTCACAGCGAGAAACTGGCAGTTGCCTTCTGCTTTTTAAAGACAAGTCCAGGTACTCCAATACACATTGTTAAGAACCTTCGAATATGCAGTGATTGCCATGTCACCATGAAGATGATATCTAGAATTTTTAGTCGAGAGATTGTTATCAGAGATTGCAAACGTTTTCATCACTTCAGAGATGGCCTGTGTTCTTGCAAAGATTACTGGTAGATAGTCTAGATTTCGTGGGGACTCTGCGGAAACAGCTCGTCTTTAACGGCACATGCTTGTAGAACAAATGCAGGCTAAGTTATCTGCTAGCCGAACTTCTTGTGTCTGTGAAAGAGGCACTCGCTAGCTTGAAGAGACAAAAGTTTTTTGAAGTCTTGTGGGGATTAAGCCAATTCTCTATGCGTCTCTCGGAATGTTGTGATGTGCACTAGATATCATTGAAAAGTGGTCTTGTAGCAGTACTGATTTTGAACTTCCGAGGAAACCATGTTCCACCTCTTGCGTTGTTTTCCCCATGTCCAAGACAATTTGGAATTGGTTGCTCCAATATGAAGGTTCCTGGATATTATAAGCTGGATTTGAAGCTGTGGCTCAGACAATTGGAATATCATTTTCGTCGAAAGACATAATCCACAAGGAGAACTTGAGGCCAGACAATTGACAAGATATATTTCCTAAAGGGCGACCTAGCTAGGCTGGCAAAGCATATAGCATTGTTGATCATAGGTCATGAAATTTATGGATGAAAGGCTCATCAGAGTTAAACTCGAAGTTAGTTTTTCTTTTTCTTTCTGTTTTTTTTTTTTTTTTATATGGTACGAAGAAGTTAAAGAAGGGTAAATGGAAACTCAAATCGCTAATAAACTTATAAGAAGTTTGGCTATTAAAGTAAGATGTTGCAGGTAACTTGAAGTTCAATAAATGAAAGATATTATCAATCCATTTGAATCAAAAGTATCTCCCAAGGAATTAATATACACCTTACCCATATCAAATATTATATTTGTGTGAATGACATCAATGATCACATAGTGAAATATAATGACACATTTTTCTTATCTTCAGACAATGACACAGAAATATTTACACAAATAGATACTTTTTAAAAAATATTTATTAAAATATCTTAAATTTTTATTTATTACTAAAATATTATTTTTATTTATATTTTTTATCACTTTTATTTATAAATATGCATTATTTTTTCTTTTATTTTATTTTATTTTATTTTATTTTATTTTTCTTTTTTATTTTTATTCCGTCCATTTTTTCCTTCTTTA
>CATIWM010011454.1:0-12218 GCA_949671775.1 Mallotus repandus | reverse complement strand
TTTTGGCTTGAGCTAGAAGTGCACTGGTGTGAGATTTCTGGGCTAGGAAGTTGGACTGGGAGGAAGACTGTCCAAGGCTGCCCTGCTTTTGAAGCCATGCCATGACTGCTGGTTTGGAGACTTTATCAGAGGCGGAGTATGAGTTCCACCATTTGACTTTGAATTTTCTTTGGGGTACTGTCATGTTTTCTGTAATATGGTAATCAAGAAACCATTGGGAAACCCAAGGGATGAATAGTTTGGAACAGAAGAGGCAGAGAGGAGAGAATTTCTTTTCAAGGGCTAAAGGTTTATATTGTTCTTTAAAAAGGTCGTATCATTCTTTAACAGAATGAGGGAAGATTTCAGGGATAGGGCCATAGTTATTCCACCATCTAAAGAACCATACAGGAAATTTAGAAATGTCTGCACGATCTGTTAGGAAGAATAGCCATGAATGGGTTCTATAGGAGCTTTGGATAAGGAAGGTGTTAAACCAAGCCTGTTCATAGTCCCAATAAGAGAATGTAGGGCAAAAGTCTAATTTGGCTTTAAAGTTTATAGGGAAGGCTTTTGGTTTATAGAGTTCCTGTCCCCAATCAGAAGGATGAATGACTTTGAGAATTTTACAGGTAGAATAAGAGGGTTCAGGGTGGCCTTTATGGAAGAAATGTTTAAATTCAGCAGAACCAGTATATTCAAAAATTGTTTGGTAATACTCTTGGGGTCTTGAAAGGTCCCAAGGTTTATAAAACCAGTTTTTTGGAAATTGATTTTACAAAGAAATATACGGGTCTTTATGATAAAAACCATTTTCAATAGTCAATATATTTTGAAAATTAGTTTTTAAGAGAAAATCACTTGTCTTTAATTTTGATTGAGAACAAATAATTTGTGAACTACTGGGAGTAGCCACAGTTTTTGAAATATTTTGAGAAAGGGTTTTGGAGGAAGAAGAATCTCCTTTCTCATATTTAGGAACTAGTTGAGAGGATATACCTGTAGTCTGAGGAGTAGGCAATAATCCTGGCAACTGTGGAGGCTTTATAGTATTCTGAATAGCCTGAAGAAGTTCAGGGTTCTGGAGATAGACTCAATCCATTGTTGAATTTGAATCTGTTTGTCTTTATCTGATTCTTGGCTGACAATGTCATACCAAGACTTTATAGGTTTCTCAGCAGAAAGGGGAAGGGATTCTTTAATTGGGTCAGATTCTTTAGTTGGGACAACCTCTTTATCTTTCTATATATATATATATAGATAAGGAGAAATGGTGAATGGGACTAAATTGTAATAATTAAAAATATGATCAAGAAAATTTTAGAAGAGCTTAAGGATCAAATTGAAACAATGCAAGGCTTGCAGGGGAAGTTGGGGCACCAAAAAGGATAAGGATAAATAATAATAATAATAATAATAATAATAAATGATCCTCGAACACTGGAATCCTACGAACACCAAACGTAACATTAGTACCCTTTAAAGCTATTGGTGCTATCTGAGGTGCTTCATACATGCATACATACATGCATACATACATGCATACATACATACATACATATATATATATATATATATAAGGAGAAATGGTGAATGGGACTAAATTGTAATAATTGAAAATGTGATCGAGAAAATTTTAGAAGAGCTTAAGGATCAAATTGAAACAATGCAAGGCTTGCGGGGGAAGTTGGGGCAACAAAAAGGATAAGGATAAATAATAATAATAATAATAATAACAATAACTGAGAGGATTGAGGTGGCGATAAAGGAAAGAGGGGAAAAGGGGAGAAATTTTTTAATGATCTCGGCTTTTGATGAGTTGGAAGGCCAAACCAATAATATCAAGCCATTTAGAGTTCACCCATATGCTATTAGGTTTTAGTTTTTATCATTTTAATTGAATACTCAATTTTTATTAGTTTAGCCTTCCAACTCATCAAATGCCAGGACTACTATATAATGTCTCGGAAGAGGGAGATGATGACAACTGAGCTTAATTATTTTAATTTAATTATAATTAATACAAAAAAAGGGGAAAAAACTATAAACGTGTGAACTTAACTGCATCCCTCAACTCAACCTAAAAAAAAGCGAGCAATTGAGAGAGGGAGGACGAGAGCAAAATGAAGCAATCTAAAACAAGAAATTTAAAGATCCTCAATTTGCATTGGACAAGAGACTTTAGCTTGATTTAGAGACCCTTTTAAAGCACTCTCTAGATGCTAAAAGGTTGTAATCAAAGCAAGAAAAGGCTACTTGCTAGTAAGGAACTTAAGAGCTTGCAAGGGAAAGATTGATTAAGGAGTTAGTGAGGGACTCAAGGGAAGTTTGCTTTAGCTATTAAAAACAAAGAAATTTTTAGAAACAAAGGTGAGTGAACCTCTATACTTTTCCCCAATTCTATTATGAAATTCCTTATTGTATTCTCTATTATTTTCTTGTTGCGAAGTGGAAACTATATTGCACCTGTATTTTGTTGTTTTCTTGAAGTTATCCACACTATATTATGCTAAAACATGTTTTTGATGATAAGCTTAAGAGTTTGATTCTTTCATGTTGATTGAAAGAAAAGCTTAGAACTTCACTTGTCCAATGTATACAGACAAATGGCTTTTCGTAGAGCTATTTGCTTGCGACTGTATCCTAAAATCAATAAATCCAATGTTCTTTTTTTAAAGTAACTCTTGTAAATGCCTTGATTGCCTTGCATTTGGAGTACACACTCATTCACACAAATATAGTGAGGTGAGTTACGAATAATAATAATAATAATAATAATAATAATAATAATAATAATAATAATAATAATAATAATAAAGGGAGAACTTAAGCTCAATGGAAGTAAACGATCATTGTTGATAAATCCCTTAGTGTGGTGCTGTCAAATTTGAAACACAATAAACCTAGGAAAAACCTTAGGATTTGACAAAGCTTAAAGGTTCAAGAGATGATTTAAAGTGAGCCTAAAGGTGTAGTAAATGAGTTTGATTCAAACAAGTCATGAATGGTATTGTGAACCTTTCAAATTTGTCTTTGCCCAACTCAGTCACTTGACGCCACTTCTCAAGGCTGAACATTTGTCTATTGTTGGAACTATCTAAGCTAATGGAGGTGTTCGATTGTGAGATAAGGCTAACGCCTCTTTAGAATTAGAGGTACTGTGGGCTATTCAAATGAATTCATAAATAATAAAAGGGGCTAGTCACAAATAACAAGTAAAAACTAATGAGTGAAAGTTGTGGAACCAAACTCATTAAATTCAACCAATTGTATAAGCCATATGCACTGTACAAAACCAAGGTGGGTACACCTGTAATAATAATAATAATAATAATAATAATAATAATAATAATAACAATAATAATAGCTAGGAATGAATACAATATGTAATAGCCACCTCATGCATTTTTATTTATTTGCATAACATGTATATCATATAGACATGATAAATACATAAGATATATGTGGTATTAATTCCAAAGTTAAATAGGAGAAGATTATAAATGTTTACAATTAAGTTCATAACAAGAATTAGAAAGTTAAAGGTTTAAATTGATTAATGGCAAAAAAAAATATAGGGCTTAAATTGGTTAAGTTACTTTAAAAAAAAGAAGAGAGAAAAGAAAAAGAAGAGAGAAAAGAAAAAGAAAAGAAGGGCCTGGAATGTGGTAGATAAGAGGAGAGGAGAAAGTGAGATATAAAAAAATTAAGAGAGAATAGGAAAAAGAAAGAAGAGAGAGATAAGGAAGACTTATAGGTTGCTGTAAAGGAGAGGAAAGAGAGAGCCCTTGGAACTAAAGATTAGGGTTAGAAACAATTGGAGTTAGAGGAGGCAAACAAATCCATAACTTGAGTCTGAAATAGAAGTCTAAAGTTCGAATTATGTATGAATAGTCATCTTGTTTAACCTATAACTTGAGTTTTCTAAATCCAAATTAGGTGCTGCTTATGCCTAAAGAAACTTTGAGATGTCTACTATGAAACTTTTAGAAATATCAAAAACCTAATTCTACTTTTTTTATGGTTATTTATGGTTGAATATTTTATTGCTTAATTGCTATTGTTGGTCTGAGTATGGTGGATTATTTCTCAGAGTTATTTCTCTATACAGCTCCAATTGAAACAAAATTAATTTTAAATTATTTTAGACACATAGGTTTAATGATCTGGAAAGTTTCATATTGAAATTCATTTTATAAAAGTTTTGGAAAATTTTTAAAATTCATCTTATTAAATCTATTATAGTTGGCAGCCTCATATGTTTAGGTAGTTTAGTGATGTTATCATGCTAGAAAGAAGTTCCATTATTAATAGGTATTTTAAAACCAGTGAATTATGATTTATTTCAGCTAAACCAATTGGGAATGAGGCTATCACATAAGTAAATGCAAGCTAAGGCAAGGAAACAATAAAGGTAAGTGAATAACCTTAATATTCTATATGAATCTAACACTTAAACTAAATAATTATAAATGTCTTTGTTAAGCTGATTGGTTAATGGGAATATGTGTGTTCTAATTGATAGATGCTAATTTTTAATTATTGTATTGATGGTTGATTGTTCTTGAGATAAGATTGTACATGCGAATGAGGTTTGCAGAATTTGGGTGTCCTATTTAGGTGGGAGCAGAATAATCATTTGAGTCATATCTGGAGTTTTATAACTCCAAATGGGATGCTATTTATTTCTATAGAAACTTTAAGATATGAATTACAAAATTGATAGAAATAGAGGATGCTTAATTTTGTTGTTTTGATGGCCAATTCGAGTTATACTTTTTGTTGTTTAGTTTTGTTGATAGTTTGACCATAGTGGATTATTTTTTATGTTTCTCCTTCTATATATATCCAATTGATATTCAAATTAATTTAAAATTATAATAATACTTATATAGAGAATATGGTTTTGAAATTCTTAATGTGGAATTTTTCATATATTTTTTGAATTTGCACTATCAATTCTGTCATGTTTACAATATTGTGTTCTTATGTATTATAAAGACGTTAATTGCTTAATGAAGTGGTATGTGATATATTTAGTTGTTGACTGGATAAATAAAGTGCTATGATAGTGTGTTGATCTCTTGATGTATTTGTAATTATAAGAAGTATGGTTGGATGAGTATGAGGATGCAATGCTACTTGTGAATGAGGCAATGCTATGTGCGCTATGGAATCTCCTTGATATACCATAAAAAGGCTAAAGAAATATTTTGTACAAGACTATGGCAGGCTGTGTGCGTATGGGGATTCATGAATAATGAAAAAAAAAGCTTTGGTTTTACACGTAATTCATAAGATCATTGCTGTCCAAAAGAAAATACTATGCTACTATGATTATGTGCATGCTATAAGTTCATAGTTAAACATTGAGTGGATTGGTAATTGATAATATTACATGCTTACATTATCCATTATTGAGTTGCAAGCTCACTCCTCTGCATTATTTTTCAGCAATAGAAGAACTATTGTTGGTTTTGAAGAAACATTTGCATCAGTTACACTAACATTATGTCATGCGGGTCAGCATTGAGGTCGTCCTCAATTTTTCTTGAACGTGACATGCCTAGTGAATTTTATTATCTTGTATTAAGGCTAGCATATGTTATGTGTATAATATAAGGAAAGATATGAACTATTTTATGTTGTGAGCTTTTTGGTGTGTGTGTGTTATGTGCTACTTATATATATAGTTTGTTACATATATTAACTTATGAACTAAAGTTAGACATTAATGGGTATGTTATGTATTAGTCATATGCTTACAATGTATGCCTGACATCTTTAATAGGTGTCACATTTAGTGGTATCAGAGCACAGTTAGAATCCATTAGGTTAGAATTGTGAAAGCATTTAAAGGCATGAATGCATATACATGTTAGGAATACATATAGATGTTAAGAATTAAGACTACGTGTTTGTATTTTGAATAGGATGAATAAGGAGGGCTTGACCAAAGATCTTGCTGACCTAAGTGAGTTTGAGTCTGTGCATGAAGTTGAGCATACAAATGCACCACCATAACCAGCTCAAGAATTCCCACCAGTAATGCAACAAATTATATAACCAGTGGTACAGATAGTTAATCGGGTAGCCACTCAACCAATCTAACAACCGATAATGCAACTAATGGCAGAAGTTAGAGAAATAGAGGCTAAAGATAAAACTTATGATAGGCTGAGAAAATAAGGAGCTACATAATTTGAAGGAACTACTGATCCTGAGGTAGTAGAAGAATGGTTACAAAAAATAGATAGGGTGTTGGATAGGCTGGATTGCACATTAGAGCAAAAGGTAAAATATGATGTATCATTGTTTAGGAAATCAACCTTAGATTTGTGGGATTTGATTCCAGGAAGTAAAAATAGACCTATGACCTTGACTTGGGATGACTTCCGTAGGGAATTTATAAATAAATACACACCACCAATGTACAAAGATCGAAATAAAATGGAGTTTCTAAGCTTAGAACAAGGAAACATAATAGTATTATAATATGAGATGTAATTCTCTCGATTATCAAACTATGCATTGGAAGAAGTGGCTACAAAGGATGCAAAATAAAGATGGTTTGGGAAAGGATTGAGAGTGGATATTCAAGAAAAGATTTTCTTGAAGCCACCAAGTTACGGTGCTTTATTAGAGGCTGCATTGAGGGTGGAAGAGTGTTTGACTGAGAAAGATGTAATGTCAGCAAAAAAAAAAAAAAGGTGACAAGTGAGTATGGTGGTTCAGAAAGAAAAGGAAGAGACATTTCTTTTAGAGGTTCTGGGTTTCAAAGGAGTAGATATTATGGGAGAGGAGTTAGCGAGCAAAGTATGAGTATGTCTGCCACAGTAACATCGGGTGGAGGCAGGCGAGGTGGTTACAGTCATAGTAGGGTAGAGAGTAAGAGAGGTAAGGGAGGTGTTTCAGTTAGTCGGGGATATAGTTCATCATGTGCTAGATGTGGTAGGTTTCACAGTGGAGAATGTAAGCACCCAATTTTGGGATGACTAAAGCATGGATGCGACAGAGGACCCGATGATGAAAATAGACTGTGAAATTAGATTTATTAAATCTGATTTATTGATTTTGAACTAAATTGTAAATTATTTTTAAGACTTATTCTAAATTTTATTTATTTTATTTATCTTTTTAATGAATTTTCAAAAAATATAAAAAATAAATTTTCAAAAAATACATTTTAAAAAAAATTCAAAAGCAAAAAAAAATAATAAAAAAGAAAAGAAAAGGGCCGAAGTTGGCCCAAATGACCAACTTCGGCCATGCTTTTAATTGAATGGAAAATAGGCCTTCCGTTTTGTTTTGTTTTTTTTTAATTAATTAATTAATTTGTTATTAGATTTTGATAAATATTTTTATTTTATTAGATAAATGTGTGGATAAATTTTTTTTTTAGATAAATAATAAAAATAATTTATTTTTTTTACTTTTATCCTGTGATCAGATTAGGGTTATAGGTTATATCTATATATATATGTGTTTTTCTTTTCACATGGGAGGCCGGGGTTTTTTTGATTTTCTTTTCTCTCTATTCTTAGCCGTCAACCAAAAAAACACTCCCACTCTTCTTTAATTTTCACGTACTTTTTTCAAGTTTTAGCCGTGAATCAAATCCAAATAAATCAAAAATTACAGACCAATATAACAAAAAGCCATAAGCTTTCATCAATGGTGATCACCTTCTGAGGGGAATCAATACTGCATCCATCAAATTGTCTCCTCTTCTACTCCTTTCTCTTTTTTATTTGGTTTATTTTATTTTTATTTTATTTAATCTTATTTTTTTGATTTTTTGATTTATTTTTTTTATGTTTCATGATGGTGAGAGCAACTTAAATGGAGGGGGTGGAGATAAGACCCACCATGAAGATCCATGGAATTCCATGGATTAAATCTTGTATCAATTTTGTGTAGTTCCCTTTAGGTTTATTTATTTGTATTATTTTATTTTATCTAGGCTTTGGGTTTGTATTTTAATTTATTTTAATTTTCCAATGGTAGTTGTTGTAATAGCCCCATTATGGGAATATAGTGAAATTTTAATTTTCTGCACTTAAAAATCAATTAGTAAATTAGGTCCATTTGGTAAAACCCTAATTAAAATCAATGGTGGCTTTAGATTAATTTAGGTGGCATGTAAATTGAATTAGGGTTAGAAATATCATATAATGTTTGTTTTTGATCTATTATTTTTTATTTGGGCTTGTTTATTGTTTTTTATTCGTTTTGGGCGCCAAACCCATGTATAGGTCTAACTGACTAATAAAATAGGCTTTTAAAATTAATTTTAGGTTTAATTAACTTTAAAATTAATTTAGGCCCATTTAGATTAATTTAGACTTTAGGCCCACTTTATATAATTTAAAATAAATTTAGACTTAGCTCAGCCCATTAAAACATTTCTTTTAAAATAAATATATTTAAGATCATTTCATTTAAATTAAAATAAGTAGAATTAGGCCCATTAAATTAAATTCATTTTTTCTTAAATTTGGTAGACTTACGCCCACTTTTAGAATTAAAAACAATAGATTTAAGCTCATTAATATAATTAAAATATAGGCCCACTTATAGTTCCATTTCACTTGTAAATAAAAAATGTAGATTTAGCTAACTTAAAATTAAAATCAAATGTAGTTTGGATTTAGGGACATTACGTCTTGAATGCATTTTTTATGTGCTTTTTCATGGATTGGAGTTAGATGAATGTTCAATTAGGGTCTATTGAAATTGCATGTAATTAGGGAATAAGATAGTAATTCATAAGATAATTCTAAATGAACACAAGACTAAAAGAAGTTGGTATTCCGTATCCAGAACTCCTGGTTGTGGTGCTAGCTTATATTAGAGAATCGAGTTACCACCACTTTCAATTTGTCCCAGTTATTACCCTGGGTGGTGACTCCTCATATCCACGCTATGTCTTTGTGATATAGTAGTGTGTTCCCTAGAGCCCTAAGCTCAAACAATGTCGCAGTTGTAATAAACTTGGGTGTGCGCTAAACCCTGCCGCCTACAGTGGCGACTCCACTTGGGATAAGAGATACTAATACAACTTGTGTTCTTTAGAATTATTTTATTAATTATTATTTTATTCTTGCATTCATTTTTGCATGTCCCTACTAGCCGATGGTGTGGGTTTATGGTCCCTTGATTCCACTAGCTTCCTAGGATTGTAAATTGGCTAACTACCACTCTTAGCCTTAACTCGATTCAAGAGAGATTACTGGGCTCATCTGACTAGAGTCTGTAACTCAACTCCTAAAAGGGGGTAGTCTTCTCTCAAGTTGGTAAAGGATGTTAGGCCCCTCTGACCTTGGCTTGTAACCCAAGTCTTAAAGGAGGACATCTTGCTAAGGAAACCTTGACCTTTTCACTGGACACAACTCATGTAGTGGCCTAGTAACTTCCCCTAGGATCTACCCAAATTGCTTGTGTTTGTTGCCATGAGGTATTTCTATCTATAAAAGCCCAAGCGCATACTTTGGAAGCCCATTTGGGCTAATAAAGATTGGGCTACCCTTTTATACCTAGGAATGCTGTTTCTATGTTTTTATTACTTCGAGAGATTTGGCATGCTCGTCAGTTCTTGATATCCCCTGTTGATATTGAGGCCCAGACCAAAAATCCTAGGAAAAGAAACTCACCATTAAACATGTGTGTGGGAGGAATAAGGTTGGAAGGATGTATATTGTACACTTGATTTGATACTTGTATACTTGACTTGTTATTTGCTACTTGTTGCATAGCACGTGCATCATGTATACATGCATACATATAGTTCATACATCATACTAACCCTTTGTTTTTCAACCATCATAGATTTATCTGGGTCTTCCTGTGTTTGGGAACGGAAAGGTGGCAGATTGGTGAGGACTGATTCAAGCCTAGAGTCTACAGCCAAAGAGATCCTTCGCAGTTTGGAAAAGAGCCCGATCAACCCACTTTACTTGGAAGCTACACCAACACCAATTACACAGATATGAGAGATGGAATAAGGAAATTAGACCCTGGAGGAAATCAAAGGAGCATTGATGGATGACATGAGAGCAATGATGCAAGATGAACTAAGACAAGCCCTAGCTAGGTTAGTGCCACCTGCTGCTGCACCTGCACTCGTTGCTACTGCACCTCCTGTTGCTGCCAATCCACCAATTGTAGATGCACCACTCAATAATGCCGGGGGGTAACCAATAAATGCTGCTAGGAATGCACCAAATACTGAAGTGAAATTGGAAGATGTGGAGAATTATATGATTGAGAAAGCAAAGAGGGAATCACTTGAGCAAGTTCAAGAGCTGGAATCTAGGCAGATGAAAGCACTGACTCAGATGATGTCTAAAATAGAAGAATTGATGAGAGGACAGGGTATAGGATACTAGTTTTATTTTGATGATATGATGCAATTTGAGGAAGATAAGCTGCCTGATAAGTTCAAGATGCCTCAGCTGCAGAAGTTTGATGGTACTGGAGACCCAAGGATCCACCTTAGTCAATATACAACTACTATGAGCACTACATAGGCTCCTCTATCTGTAGTTACCAAGCTATTTGTACTATCCTTGGAGGGCATGGCTGTTAATTGGTATCACGGGTTAGAGAAGTCCATCCGAGCTGATTGGAGAGAATTGTGTGCTACTTTCTTGAAATAGTATGATCATAATACCAGGCTTGAGGTGTCTATCAAGGATTTGGAATTGACTAAGCATAAGCCCAATGAATCATTTTCTGATTTTCTGACTAGATTCATGAACAAGGCAGGATTAATGAAAAATAAACTAGCTGGGAAGGATCAAGTTAGGATGATTGTTCGAAATGTGTCACCTAATTTGGTTGAGAGGTTGCAAATGATGAACCCCAAGAACTCTATGAAAATGGATTGCAAGCTGAGGAGATTGAAATTGAGAAAAAGAAGACTGCTAAAAGCACTTGGATAAGAAACTACTCAACTGGGAGCACACAGCACGGAAACACTAGTCAAGCTGTGGAAATTCATGCTGTCCAACAACCGAGGAGATTCTCAAACTTTAATTGGCCCTTATCTAAGGTCTTAGAGTGCCTAATGCAAAAAGGCTTACTTCAACCTTTACCTAATACAAATCCACCAAACCCAAACACCCCAGACTATAACCCAAACAAGTATTGTAAATTCCACCAAAACCTCAATCACTCCACAGATAACTGCATGCGCCTTAAACATGAAATCCAAAACCTCATAGACTCTAGAAAAATCATAGACCTTGAAAATCCAAACACCAGAAATAATCCTTTCCCAAACTACTGAAATGTTCCATCCCCAACCACCATGATGATTAATTCAGGAGTTAGTGAGGAAGAAGTACTAAGCTCCTTTGAGGACCTAGACCTTAAAACCAATGAGAATACTCCTGATGCCTCTAAACAATCCCAAAGAGGAGTTGAAGATTTATTAGGCCAACCTTCTGGCAAATTCGATTATAAAGTATTGTACTCCAGACCACCTTCTTATGATATCCCTATTGAATCAATCAATCCTGGAGGATGGGCTGAGGAATTTGGAGATGATGGTGAGCCATTAAGTGAGAATAGTGAGAAATCTGAGGCTCCTAAGCAGCCACAACAAGGAGGTGAAGATTTGTTAGGACAGCCCTCAGGCAAGTTTGACTACAAAGTGTTTTACACTAAGCCATCTTCCAATGACATTCCCTTGAAACAATAGTGCCTACTAGACGGGGAGATGAATTTGAAGAGGAGGAAAATGAAGGCTATGATGTGCAGATGGACAATACAGAAGTGAACTATGGTCCTCGAGAAGAGCTACTACATTAGCCACCTAAAGGACATCCACCTTAAGAATTAGCATCCCTAGCATTTAAAATATAAAATAAATTTCTTTTGTTTTCTTTTAATTTTCCAGTTTCTTATGAACGTTTTATTTTCATGATCGATGATATGAATTCTGATTGTGCTTACTTATGTGGTGTGCATCTTGATGATACTGCACATTATGATATTGATTAAATATGCATGTTTGACATAAATTCAATTTCAATTAGATACATTCAACCTAGGCACGAATGAAAATTCAAAGGCCATTCATATATCACATGATATAACTTTTAAGGAGAGAAAAATTTGAGACAATAGGAAAAGAGAAAAATAAAGGAAAATAAAAAGTGAATGAAAGGGTTAGCCAGGTAAAAATGAGAGAAAAATATTATGTGAGAAAATTTCAGAAGGCCTAACTGATAATA
>CATIWM010011433.1:0-30927 GCA_949671775.1 Mallotus repandus | reverse complement strand
TAAACCAAACAATAAATATCTTCAACTGTTGTAACAACAATAAATAAACAAAATTTTCTCCTTTTATATTCTTAAAGAATAAGGATTTTATTTTTTTTACTTTAATTTGTTTATTAAAATGTATAACAACTTCTTTTTTTTAAAAAAAAATATTTGATACTTATTGATCATCAATATGTAACAAGTTTACAATCCTTATGATGTAATTGTAACATCGACAAAAAAAAAAAAACTGAAAAATGAAAAAATCAACAAACCAAAACAACTAAAAACAACAAAAATCAACAAACTGAAACAACAAAAAACAACAACTGAAACAACAAAACAAAAATCGACAAAATTTTACAGTTGTTGATTGTTTATTGAATTTATTGTTTTTTAAATTATTTTTTCATTATTAATAATAAAATTTTTCCTTTTAATAGTATTAATGATAAAAATAATAATTTTTTGACATATTTCATAATTTTTGTTATTTTTTGTTGTTATTTTTTATTTTTAATAAAAATCAACAAACATAAACAAATAGAAACAACAAAAACAATTGAAAACAACAATTAAAACAACAAAAATCAACTAAAATCAACAAAAGCAACAAAAAATTTCAGTTATTGATGTTTGTTGATATTGGTTGTTTTTTCATCATTAATAATAAAATTAAGACCATAAATATAATTTTTACTTTTATTAATATCGATAATATAAATAATTTTTTTTTGATATATTGCATAATTTTTTGTTATTTTTATTGAGAAAATAATTATTGAATACTATGCGTAATTTTTACTTTAATTAGTTTAATTTCTAAATTCTAAATAATTATTAAAAAATAATTATTGAAGAGTATGGATAATTTTTAGTTTAATTAACTTAATTTTTATATTCTAAATAATAGTAAGTTTTAAAATTAAAAAAAATTGTTATTTAGAATACAAAATTAAATTATTTAAAATATAGAAATTAAATAAATACATAAAATCAACTTAAATTAAAGGTGCCTTCAAAAATAATAAATAGGTAAAAAAATTACAGAAAAAATAAAAAAAGAAAAAACTGAAAAAAGGCGGAAAACGCCGAAAACATGAAATGAAAACACAGAGCCATTTTGGGTACAAAAGTGAAAACAACAAAAACAAATGTGAAAGAAAAAAATGAGCAAGGCCTCGAATGATATAAAGTTTTCAAAGAGGCCATGGGATGATATTTCCTCATGTTTTTGTCAATTTATAATACTTTCTGTATATTTTAACTTTTTGATACAATAGTTTCATTAATTTCATTATTTAGAACCGAAATTTAATACAACTTATATTTTCTAATAAAATTTTCAATAAATCTCATTATGTTTTCATTATCTTTGATTAAATACATTATTATTATTATTATTGTAATAACCCTCAATTTGTTTATAAAAATAATATATGATGCTGTTGATGTTGGGTTGTTGTGTCATTGTTGTGTCGTTGATGGACTATTGATTTGTAGTTGATTTGCTAGTTGTTTGGTTATTCAGTTGTTGTTGTTGATGTTGAGTTGCTGTCATTGATGTTGGGTTGTTGTTTCGTGGATTGGTTGTTTCCAAGTTGTTGCAGTATTGTTGTGTGGTTGTTGTATGGTGTTAACTCATTTAATTGCTAGTAGTTATCTCCAGGCTTAAAGTGGAAGGACCAAACAAAAAATTTTCCAAAATATGGGGACTAAAGTGGTAATTTTCCTTCTTCCTCTTCATGTTATAGCTAATAGATGCGAAAGTTCTAGAAAAACCCCTGAACTTCCCAGGTTGCCACTAGAGCACCTGAATCTTTCCCATCTTCGTTCATCGGCCAAACGACCTCCGATTGACACAAAATTCAAACAACAGATCCTACTGAACATCCTCTATATGTTGATAGTTTTTATTTGATGAAATTTGGCCTAGATTTTATCAGTTTAAGCTCTAAAGTTTTAGCTTAAACTTTCTGGTGTTAGATCACCATTTTCGACAACTATTGGCTGTTGTAATCACCACCATCGAACTCATATTGTTTTCGGGAGTTGGTAGATACTAATTTTGAGTGCGATCTACATTGTTAAAGCCTTTATCGGAGTATAATTGGTAATCTTTCTTTTTCTCTTTGATCTATTATTTTAAAGGTTGTTTGTGGAGTTTGAGACTATTTTTGAGTTCCATACATTGTTGTGAACATGTTGATATGCCTGATTTGTGTATAAGACTATTTTCCGGTGAGAAATCCGGCGAGTTCTAACCGGATTATGGCGAGGAATAGTGACCAGCCCAGAAAATTTTAATTTTATTTTTAAAAAATAGTATAAATTATGAGGATTAATGTACATAACTAGAGCCAAGTCTGACTCATCACGGATTTTGAGATAAAAATTCCGGAAGCATTTTTGTGGAAATTTCTCTATTTCCATTTAAATTGTCTTAACTCATCAAAATAAATTCCTTTAGCCTCAAATGTCATATTTAGGATATTTCTAAGTTCATTTTATTAATTCTTTGATTTCATTAATTTTTCTGAAATTTTGGGAAATTATTATGAATTTATTTGATTTATATATAGGTAAGCATGTTTTAAACAAATATTATTTATTTTAGAGAGTTCCAAAGGGGGAGTCGTAGCATTTGGGCAGTCGCAAACGCATCGGCCAACACGCTCCACCTATGAATTAATTTTATAAAATGGTTGTTGAGGAAATCGTATAACTGTTCTTTTATTTAAAATTTATCAGCATGGTTGAGTTAAGTGATTATATGATTTTAGCTAGTTTATTGCTATTGAGACTTTAAGAGAATATTTAAATTATGTTTATGTCATTTTATGTTATTTATGACTTCATGAGATAAATAATGTTTTGGAGAAAATGGTAGAACATGCTACTTGGTGGGTGTCACCAGGACCACGTGCGCACTGGTTAAGATCTTGAGTCTGAGATATATGTCGATTGGCTCGGTTGAGCTTGTTCTCTCGGGCAGTGTTATGGTTTTGGCTCGGTGGAGCTTGATCTCTTGGGTAGTAGGTGAATTGAGCTCGGCGGAGCATGTTCTCTCGGGCAGCATGTGAATTGAGCTCGGTGGAGCTTGTTCTCTCAGGCCGAAATAAGATGTAACTCGATTGAGCTTGTTCTCTCGGGACATCCGTAATGGATTAAGAGATTTGACTGTGGCTGTAACTCGGTTAAGTTTGATCTCTCGGGACAACGGTCATTTGGAATTAAGAGAGCCAGAAGGCTAGTAGAACTAAGGTTTAGGATTTTACCATGGTTTCCACTAAATATTTTATTTCATGTGATTTTCATATGAGAAATTTTGTATAAAGAGATCTATAGCTTCTGGAAAGACATTTTATAAAAATAATTTTTAACAAAATAAATGATTTTTATATACTTATTTATTTAATGGATTTATTGATTTTTAAATAAATGTTTTAAAACCAACATGCATTTTATATTATTAGTTCACTCAGTGAGGTCTGACTTCTCTCAACTATTTTTCACGATCTTAGGAGTCTACTGTTAGTTCTTCTCCTCTGCGCCAGACTCATTCTTCACTGGTTGCTTTATGTAGGTTATTGTAATGTTATTAGTATTTGTAGAATAATTTTAGCTAATATAGACATCGCAGTAGTTTGGAAGAATTATTGTTAATGTAATTGTATTAGTATTTGTGTTGCATTATAGCATGTACCTTATTATACTTTAGTTGAGATGTTGATGATTATAGTGATGTTGGAGTATTTATGGTTGATGTATATTTTTGGGAAGTGTTAATTGTATTTTTCAGGTTCGGGTTTATTCCCAATACAGAGGAAAGTTTGATGCATTTTTGTTAAAATTTTAAAGTGGTTAATTTTATTGTGATAAATTCCTAAGGTTTACTACGGGTTTTGCAAGCTTCATGCTTTCCCATTCCCTAGTGCCGATCACGTGCCCTTGGGATTCGGGTCGTGATAAAGTTGGTACCAAAGCAATGGTTCATTCTTTATTCTTTTAGTTGTTGGTGTTTGTCTTTTCTTGAGACTACTGTGATGATTAGGATGATAATTATCATTGTTGTCCTCTATGTTTTAGGATTCTGCGTATATATTAGCATCCTTGTTATGTTTTGAATCTTGTTTTGTGTCTCTTCAGAATTAGGAGCATGATATGCTCATGCTGCAGACGCAACATATAATGATGGTGAGCAGTCCTTCCAGGATAAAGCTCCTCCCCTTACCCCTCAAGGTAGGTAGTGGCAAGATAGAGGCAAGAGCAGCAGCCGCAAGCAGAACCAGAAGCTCCAGAGGTGGATCCTATAGCCTTTGTGGCTGGAATGGCAGGAATTAATCAAGATCTAGCTGCACTTAACCAAGCTATGCCCTTGGTGCAGCAAATGCTTTAATAAAGAAACCAAGGGATGACAGATGCAAATGCAACTTTATTGTATTCTAAAGTTTGGAGAGTTCCATTTAATGGCATTGGAGATGCCTTGGATTTTATAAATACCATCGAGGCTAGAACTAGGACAGGGTACACTGATTACTAAAGGATTATAATTGTGGAGTTATCAGCACAAGTTGTAGCTCAGGACTGGTTTATGCAGTCAATCCAACCATATATGACCACCATGGCATGGTTGGAGTTTAAAGAGTAGTTTTTGAGATATTTCTGTCCACCTTCAAAAAGGGATAATTACAGGTGGCAATTGTTGCATATAGCCAAGGGTGTTTGGTCAGTTAAGGAGTACACCCACAAGTTTCTCAAGCTGTCACATCATGTTGTGGATGTGATGCAGGATAAGAGGAGAGCAGTAGAGTTATTTATGATAGAGTTAGGCCTAACCTATATTGGCATCCGAACTGAGGACCCAAGCTAGACAGCTGGAGAGGTGACACATCAGACATGAGACTATACCTGATCCTTATGTAAGTGGCAGCACTAGGAAAAGAATAGCCCAGAGTGTACAACAACCTACATTTCAGCTTGGTAGTGCGGGTATCCAGATCGAGGGTACTTCCTAGCAGAGTAGAAGGTCCCGAGCATATAGACCCAGCAAACACAGCTATGTCCCTAATCGTAGGAGTGGCAGAGCGACTACATTTAGTTCTAGAGTAAGTAGTAGCAGTAGTGGTCAGAGCTCTGGATGTGGCAGTACTGGATTTAGGGTTAGTGCATGTACTACTTATGGCAAAGTACATAAGGGACCATGTCACTTAGTGCCAGGAGCTTGTTTCATATGTGGACAGTTAGGACATTTTGCCAGAGCTTGTCCTAACTATGGATTTCAGCAATCATATGCTAAAGGATCCTCAGTTTTAGTAGTTCAGTTGGTTCAACAAGTGCCTCAGCAGTATCAAGCACCTATATTCCCCCAGCAGAGACCGACTCAGTTTGTGAGCTAGTAGAGCAAAGGTGCTGGAGGTAGAATTGGAGGAAGAGGATATGCCCAGCCATCTACCTTATAGTAGGCAGGCCGTGGACAGGCCAGAGTTTTCATATTGACTCCTCTGGATGCTTAGGAATCCAATGCATTTGTTTCAAGTACTCTTCCAGTCTGTTACTTTGATGCTAGAGTTTTATTTGATCTTGGTATATCTCATTCATTTGTGTCACCTGTATTTACTTCCAAGATGGGATGGCAACCATCTAAATTATTAGTTCCATTATCTGTAGCAACTCATCAGTGATGAGTTGGAAATGGATATAGTATTTCCAATTTATCTAGTGTTAGTGGAAGGTAAAGAGTTGCTTGCAAATTTGATTTTGTTGGATGTGATTGATTTTGATGTGATTTTGGGAATGGACTAGTTAGCTCAACACTATGCCACTTTGGATTATCGAGAAAAAGATGCGATTTTTAGAATTCTAAATGATGTGGAATTTTGATTCAAAGGTGACAAGAGTTCAGTGCCTCCAAATCTTATTTCTACAATCACAACTAGAAAGATGCTTAGAAGGGGATGTCAAGGCTATTTAGTTGTTATTAGAGATACAAAGACAGAAAAGAAAGCAGTTGAGAATGTGCTAGTTGTGTGTGAGTTTCTTGATGTTTTTCCTGAAGAATTACCAGGCTTGCCGCCATAGAGAGAGAGATAGAATTTTGTATTGATATTGTACCTGGTACAGATCCAATCTCAATGCCACCTTATAGGATGGCGCCTGCAGAGTTGAAAGAGTTACTTGATAAGGGTTTCATTAGACCCAGTGCATCTTCTTGGGGTGCACCAGTGTTATTTATGAAGAAGAAAGATGGTAGCCTTCAACTTTGTATCAACTATAGATAGTTGAACAAAGTCACCATTAAGAACAAATATCCTCTCCCAAGGATTGATGATATGTTTGATCAACTTTAAAGAGCTCGGTGTTTCACTAAAATTGATTGGAGGTATGAATATCATCAATTGAGGATCAGAAGTGGAGATATACCTAAGACTACATTTCGACGAGATATGGCCATTACGAATTTTTGGTAATGTCCTTTGGGTTGACTAATACCCCAACATCTTTTATGGACTTGATGAATCGAGTGTTTAGGCCATTCTTGGACTGATTTATGATAGTGTTTATTGATGATATCTTGGTGTATTCTAAGACTGAGGAGGAATATGCCATGCATTTGAGGATGCTGCTTTAAACTTTGAGAGAGCACCAGTTGTATGCTAAGTTCTCAAAGTGTGAGTTTTGGTTAATTCAAGTGGCATTCTTAGGCCATGTGGTATCAAAAGATGGCATACAAGTGGATCCTAAAAAGATTGAAGCTATTACAGAGTTGCTGAGACCTACAACAGTCATTGAAGTAAGGAGTTTTCTAGGTTTAGCTAGCTACAATAGGAGATTTATGAAGGATTTCTCTAAGATTGCCACACCTTTAACAAGGTTGACCTAGAAAGAATGCCAAGTTTATGTGGGCTGATAAATGTGAGGAGCATTTTCAGATGCTTAAAGATAGGTTGACTTTAGCTCCAGTGTTAACTTTATCTTCGGGAAATAAAGGATATGCAGTGTATTGTAATGCTTCTCGAGTAGGATTGGGGTGTGTATAGATGCAAAATAGGAGAGTAGTTGCTTATGTTTCACGACAGTTGAAGAAGCACAAGCAGAAATACCCTACTCATGATTTAAAAATGGCAGCAGTAGTGTTTGCATTGTTGATTTGGAGGCACTACTTATATGGTATGACTTGTGAGATATACAATAATAATAAAAGCTTAAAGTACATTTTTTTATTTGAGATAGAGAAGATAGATGGAACTTTTGAAACGTTATAATTGCTCTATTCTTTACAATCCAGGTAAAGCTAAAATGGTAGCTGATGCATTGGGTAGGAAGTTAGCAGGTAGCCTTGCTCACATTAGCACAGAAAGGAGGCCAATCATTAAAGAATTGCATAAGCTGATTGATCAGGGGTTACAATGGAAGGTAACCAAATGGAAGGTAACCAAGAAATGTCTTTTAGCTCAATCCAGAGTATGATTAATGTACTTGGATAGAGTTAAAGCAACTCAAAGAAGGGACCCACAGTTATGGAAGATAATGTCAGAGGTACAACAAGGCCAGTCCAGAGATTTTATTATTGATAATGAGGGTGTACTACGTTTGGGCACTAGGTTGTGTGTGCCGGATGTGGATGATTTGAGAAAGGAGATTATAAAAGAGACACTATTCTGCTTATAGTGTTCATCCAGGTTCTACCAAGACGTATCATGATTTGAAATATACATATTGGTGGAATGGGATAAAAAGAGATATTGCAGAGTTTGTATCCAAGTGTCTCACTTGTCAGTAAGTGAAATTGGAACATAAAAAACCCTCAAGATTCTACAACAGTTACCCATTCTAGAGTGGAAGTGGGACATGATTGCAATGGATTTTGTTTCTGGATTGCCTTGCACGTCAAGTGGCTATGATGCCATATTGATGATAGTTGATAGATTAACCAAGTCAGCTCACTTCTTGCCAATTAAAAGACCTATACTACAGATGAGTTAGCCAGGTTATACACCAATCAAATTGTTTACTTACATGGGGTGCCATAAGGTATAGTGTTGGATAAAGGTGCTACCTTCACTTTAATCTTTTGGCAAGAATTACACAAAACATTAGGTACAAGGCTTGACTTTAGTACAACTTTTCATCCTCAAACTGATGGTCATTCAGAAAGGACAATTCAAACATTAGAGGATATGCTTCGAATGTGTGTTATGGATTTTGGTGGCCAATGGGATATGCACTTGCCATTGATTGAGTTTGCTTATAACACTAGCTATAATACTAGAATTGGGATGGCTCTATATAAGGCATTGTATGGTAGGAAGTGTAGATCTCTTGTATGTTGGGAAGTTGGAGAGAGGCAACTAATAGGGCCTGAATTACTGCAAGTGACTTCAGAGAAGATTCATATCATTTAATAAAGATTAAAAACAACCTTTAGATGATAAAAGAGCTATGTAGATCCTAAGAGAAAGGACATATTATTCTCTGTTGGAGACATGGTATTTTTTAAGGTGTCACCGATGAAAGGAGTAATAAGATTTGGTCACAAAGGTAAATTAGCTCTAAGATACATCAGACCCCTTGAGATTTGGTCAAGGGTTGGTGATATGGCTTATAGACTGGTGTTACCACCTGAGTTGTCGTGGATCCACCGAGTGTTCCATATGTCGATGTTGAGGAAGTACATTTTTGATCCCTCTCACATTCTTCATTCACAAGCAGTAGAGCTTAGTGAGGATTTGTCATATGAAGAGTATCTAATGGTGATTGTGGATCGACAAGTTTGCCAGTTCCGCACTAAAGAGATTCCTATGATAAAGGTGTTGTGGAGCAACCATACAATGGAGGACTGTACTTGGGAAACTGAAGTAGACATGCCAAGTTGATATCCTTACTTATTTGGAAATTGATGTAAGATTTTAAAATTCGAGAATGAATTTTCTTAAGGAGGGATGAATGTAATAACTCTTAATTTGTTTATAAAAAATAATATATGATATTGTTGATGTTGGGTTGTGTATGGGTTATTGTGTTATTGCTGTATCGTTAATGGGCTATTGATTTATAGTTGATTTTCTCATTATTTGGGTATTCAGCTATTGTTGTTGATGTTGAGTCATTGTCATTGATGTTGGGTTGTTGTTTCGTGAATTGGTTGTTGCCGAGTTGTTGCAGTATTATTGTGTGGTTATTGTATAGCATCGACTCATTTAATTGCTAGTAATTATCTCAAGCCTCAAAGTGGAAGGACCAAATGGAGATTTTTTTAAAAATATAAGGACTAATGTGGTAATTTTCCTTCTTCCTCTTCATGTTATGGCTGGCAGATGCAAAATTTCTAGAAAAGCCCTTGAACTTCCCCAGTTGTTACTATAGCACTTTAATCTTTCCCATCTCCATTCACCGGCCAAACGACCTTCGATTGACACAAAATTCGAACCATAGATCCTACTCAACATCCTCTATGTGTTCGTAGTTTCTATTTCATGAAATTTGGCCTAGATTTTATCAGTTTAAGCTCCACATTTTTGGCCTAAACTTTATGGTGTTAGATCATCATTTTTGGCAACTGTTGGCTGTTGTAATCACCACCATCAGACTCATCTCATTTTCAGGAGTTAGTAGATAATAATTTTGAGTGCGATCTACATTGTTAAGGCCTTGATCAAATTATAATTGGTAATCTTTCTTTTTCTCTCTAATCTATTATTTTAAAGGTTGTTTGTGGAGTTTAAGACTATTTTTAAGTTCCATACATTTCTGTGAACATGTTGATATGCCTGATTTATGTATAAGACTATTTTTTGGTGAGAAATCTGATGAGTTCCGACCGGATTCCAGTGAGGAATATTGACCAGCCAAGAAAATTCTGATTTTATTTTTAATAATAGTATAAATTATGAGGATTAATTTTTATAACTGGAGCCAGGTCTAATTACTCACAGATTTTGAGATAAAAATCCCGGAAGTGTTTCGGTGGAAATTACTCTATTTCCATTTAAATTTTCTTAACTCATCAAAATAAATTCCTTTAGTCTTAAATGCCATATTTAGGATATTTCTAAGTTCATTTTATTAATTCCTTGATTTTATTAATTTTTTTTTGAAATTTTGGGAAATTATTATGAATTTATTTGATTTATATATATGTAAGCATATTTTAAATAACTATTATTTATTTTAGAGAGTTCTAGAGGGGGAACCGTAGTATTTGGGCAGCCGAGAACGCGTCGGCCGACACACTCCACCTGTGAATTAATTTTATAAAATGTTTGTTAAGGAAATCGTAAAACTATTTATAAGCAGCGAAATTTATTACGCGCCCAAGTGTTTGGCTACCGTGACACTGTGTGGGCTCAGGGCCCACTAGAAAATAAAAAATAGGCTTTTGGAGCCCAAATTGGAGATGGAGTCGCCACCCGGATGAAAGCGAGGACACACTATATAGCAACTAAATTCCAAAGAGGTGCCCATAAGCTATCCTCAGAGAAAGGGTTTGCAAAATAGGTATGGGCTTTGGAATACCCATCTAACCTTGCGGTTGGCCTCCTTGTGTGTTTTGTATTTTACTACCTTTGATTATTAGATTATTTCCTTATTTAGCATACAAATTGCAATGAATTTCCAATTTTATGATTAAGTCTCAATTTGCTCATTAGTCCCATTTCATGCTTATGGCCTGGTATTTATCATAAATAATTCATGAAAGGTACATCTACATAAATAGGGAAGGGATTAGGGATTACACCATTTTGTATAATTAAAATGGTAATGAAAATAAAAGCAAGATATGAAGATAAAAGCAAGATAAACTAACTTAAGCTGATTAAAAGATTAACACGGATGATTCAGAAATCATTCTGAAAGTCCTGCAAAAACTCAAAGAGTAAGTTTTCCATAAATATGAAAATCTTACAAAAAATCCAACTTGTTAACTTTGCATAAAATAGATATAAATACTCATTTAAACATAAATAAATACTCAATTAAACCTAATGTCATGACAATTACATATAAGATTGAAGTACATATAAAGCAGATACATGAAAGACTAACAGAATAGGCATAGAAAACTAAAGCTGATTAGGACCAGCTCTGGTGGAGAGGCGACTTCATGTCGCCTTAACCTCTTCAACAGGCACACAATAACTTGGATTTCTTAAATCCTAAGCAATTTCAAAATAGATGTAAATAAACATAAATTTACTACTAATACTCATTATTTTACATGTTCATGCCATAAATTTGACCTCAAACAAACAATAAACACAAAAAATAAACAAGAAAACTAAGAAATGAAGCTTTGCATGAAATTAAGAACTTAAAGCTTAAAAATGAAGGTTCTTACTGATTTGATCACGTTCAAAACACCTAACTAAGCCCTCAACGCTTGGTTTGTTGATTTAAATGCTCTTGAATGTAAGAACTCCTTCTTCCTTCTCAAGAAAGGGAAATTCTTAGGTTGAAACTCTACTTTTCTTATCTTCTTTCTCTTTTTTCTCTTTCCTTTTTTTAAAGAAAGTTCTCCTCTCCTTTTAACTATGAACCTCCCTCTAAAAACTAGCTAAGCCTCTATTTAAGCCTATCTCCCTTTTTGCCTTTTTTTAATTCCCTAAAAAACCAAGACAAGACACTCCCTCTTTATTCCTCATAATAAGCACCTCTTTTCCAGCCTTATTTCTCCCTTAAAAGTCTCATTTTTATGCCATATCTTCAGTCCAAATATATGTAGGCCCATACCTATATGTAATGCAGCCAAAAAATGCATTTATTACTACATAAGTCGACCATGAAGAGGTGTCACCTCATCGATGCTTAGGCTAAAGAGGCGTCACCTCATCGATGAGGCGGTCGCCTCTTCAGCCCAGACCTCGGCTTGGCCTTTGGGCCAACAAGCTTTTGGGCTTGGATTTGAGGCTTTGGGTCCTAACTTAGTGTTTTGGGCTCAAACTTGACATTTTAGGCTTTCGAGTCCATTCTAGAGAAGATTTTAGGTTTCACTCACATTCATAATCGTTCTACCTCATCGTTGGACTTTCGTCGGGGGCTGATCAAACTGAAGGTGTCCATAGTTTGCCCTCTTGGTTTTTTGAAAAAAATGAATTTATACAATCAATATTTTGAAAAAGCAAAATGTATAACATTGCAATAATCAATGAAAAGATATACTGGACCTTCGAGATTCACTTGAGAGGCAAATTCTTCAAAATCCATGACGTCAGCCTTGGGAATTCAAACCCTAGAGGTCAAATTTTTAAACTTGAAATGTGAACTTCTTGAGGAATCAATCATTGAAATGTGAATTTTGGGCATATAATCCTAAGAAATCACTCACTGAAATGTGAATTTTGGGCATATAATCCTAAAAAATACTCACTAAAACATGAATCTCGGGCATACAATCCTGAGAAATTACTCACTGAAACATGAATTTTGGGTATATAATCTCGAGAAATCACTCACTAAAATGTGAATCTCAGGCCTATAATCCTGAGAAATCACTCATTAAAACATGAATTCCGAGCATACAATCCCAAGAAATCACTCACTAAAATATGAATCTCGGGCCTACAATCTCGAGGAATCACTCACTGAAATGTGAATCTCAGGCCTATAATGTCGAGAAATCACTCACTGAAATGTGAATTCCAGGCATACAATCCTGAGAAATCACTCACAAATACTTTAATTATGAAAACTTCATCTCTTGCATTATTAATTCTGGGGTACACCCGAAAAGTAATCAAATAAATAAATAAAATAAGAAACTTTTTTTTAAGATTGGCTAGAAGCCCTGGGATACAAACATAGCAAAGCACTTGCGTCTTAATCAACCTCCTCCATTAAGTGGCCTCCCCACTTCCTTTCCTTTTCTTATAAATAGCTAACCCACCTTTTCTTTTTCAAAAAGATTCATTCCGTTTCTTTTTTACTTTTTCCTTTCACTTTTCCTTTTACTTTCTTTTTCACTTCTTTGATCATGGATGCCGCATGAACCCTAGATCTTCCAACGTGTCGATCCTCTATGCAACTTTGGTCTCAGCATTGGAGATGAGATTCCTCTTCCAATAGAAGTGCGATCCCATATATGTGGATTGGCTACTGGAGAAATTAGTGTCAGATTTATTTAATTTTCCCCTCAAATCACATCGGGTTAGTGTTTATAGATGCACATTTGTCATTTTAACCGATGAAAAATTAGATTAATTAAACAAAATTAAGAAAATTGAAACTTAAGTGTCAGAGTGTCGACACGAAGTGGCATCACCTCTTCGATGGGGCAATCGCCTCTTCAAAGAGGCGATCGCTCCTTCAAAGAGGTAGTCGCCTCTTTATGTTGAGGCGATATGCCAATGGTGTGATCACCACTACACGAAGAGACGACATCTCTTCAATGAGGCAGTCGCCTCTTTGCCAGAATTTTGTAAAAAATTAAATTTATTTAAATAAATTGATAATTCAAATCCTTGTATATCTATAGCTCGAAGCCCACACTCTTAAGGGTGCTGGGAACTTCAGTGGCGCCCGTATCTTATATGACAGCTTCCCAGATGAGATTAAGGCTCGCATACATGATACCGGGTTCTCCAATTTCATTCTCAGTCTCCCGGATGCTCAAGGGCAGACCGATTACTAGCTTCTGCATGCCCTGATGGAGAGGTGGTTAAACGCCACCCATACTTTCCACCTCTCTTTCGGTGAGTTCACTTTAGAGTCAGTTTCTTTTGCTGCTATCACCAGCATTGCATGTGTAGGAGATTCTATCCCTTTCGATGCGAGTCTCCATCAGCTGAAGCCAGATTGTCTGGCTTACATCGAATGTCTGCTAGGGATGGTCCAAGACATGAAGGGGACCTACACTATAAAGATCGACTCTATCAAAAGTCACTACACGCATGCTAGAGTGGAGGTTGCTACGACTCCACGAGAGATTGACCAGGTGGTGCGGGCATTCTTAGTTTATCTGATGGGCACCACTCTCTTTGCAGACACTGCTAGTTCCATAGATCTGATCTTCCTAATGCCTCTGAGGGACCTAAATCTAGTGGCTTTATATGACTGAGGTAGTTGTGCTTTAATCTACTTATAAAGGAGCATGGATGAGGTAGTGCGGGGAGCAAGACGGGCTCTGTGGTTTTGGGCACACCATTCTGGTATCTTCTTTCTCTTACTTTCATTGGGTTGATCTTGAATACCATTAGTGTGATTAGCTTACAATTTTTCTTTGTTTTGCAGGATTGGGCCTTGGAGTTTGAGCTGATAGTCGGGATATCTCATATTTGTGATGTCCCCTTTCTTGCCATGGTAAGGTGGGGCTCAGTCGGGCTTGGTGGAGGCCAGTCGCTCGTGTGTACATCCATAGTAAGCAGCTAAACACTCTGAAGTATGACGAGGTATGGTACCTGCAAATATAATTATAATCAATAGCATGTTCATTAATCAAATTAATTTACTTACTAGCTTATTTTCACAGCTACACTAGGACTTATGGGTCCCCCAGGCTGGATGGACCCGAGCCATGATCCATTCTATCCCACTATCTGAGAAGAGGGTTCTGCTCGAAGGACCTGACTGCAGAGTTTGGTTCTTGGGTGAGAGGATACATCATTGGCGCTTGGGCACTCGAGTGAGATTAACACCTCTTCCTTATCCTCGAGGCATCTTTTGGACACAGCTATTGAAGGGAGATGAGCTTGATCAGGCCTGTGAGGGACATGACGCTAATGAGTATTGCGAGAGGAGGAAGTCTCGCTATTTGGACTTTGCTCGGGATCATCTCCTATAGAGGGTGCCTCTAGCTGCATCTATATCTCATATAAGTATATGGCTTTGTTGAACATATAATCATGCATTTTCACTTATAAATGTCATTTCCATGACTTGATTTCCATTTTTAGGCACTAGCTAGGGGACCAACACTTCATCCTAGACCTACTGCACAGGAGAGACCTCCTCAGCGCCCCCGTACTGTGCCAAGTGGTAAGGACACATTAGCTGGAGCGTCGCCTCATGCTAGAGAGCCTTCCAGCTCTGGTCCTCAGATGGTATCTAGTAGGCTTGTTTCCCCTCCAGACTTGCTGACCCAATGTTGAATGCCTTTAGGCGAGTTGTCTCATTAGTTCCCAACACTGGATGAGACCTTGGAGCCAGTGTTCATCCCAGAGGCTGCTACACACGTAAGCTCTCTTCCCTTTAGAATTTTGTTCTCAAATTTGACTTCACACAAGGTTAGTTTTGATAATTCATTAATTGTACAGATACCTCGAGATCAGGGAGAGTACATGTACAGAGTGTTCGAGGCCCAACGGGACTTCCTGATGAGCATGACCTAATAGTGGAAGGCAATAACCACTTCCTATATCTACATGTATGCATGCTTTCATGATTTCTTACCTCTCATTGTATTTTGATAGGATTAAAATGATACTAGCCAGGCTAGGGTCACTGTACTCGAGTGCCAGTTGGCTACCCTTATGGTTGATGATGATGAGTAAGGCAGTGATGGCAAGGAGGAGGAGCATGCTAACGAGCACGTTAGAGATGGCAGTGAGGATGAAGAAGATGACCATGCAGATGATCCTGCTGATGATCCTACTAATGAAGGAGATGACCATAGCGATGATGAGGCTGGGGATGATGTGTAGAAGACTGCCTCAGACACCTACTAGAACAGGATCATTTTTGCCATTCTGAACTATTATTTTTTTTCTTACTATCTGAATTGGTCTTTTACTTTAGCTTTTCACATTTTTTACTAAATTGATGATACAGACTTAAACCTATTTTGACCACATTTTGGATCAACTAAAGGAAATTTTATTATAGAATCTCTTTTTTGATAACTAAATTTTGTGTTTACAATATAATTTTACTGTAATAATACCAAAAAATATGTGCCCCCAGTTGTTGATGGTGTGTCGCCTTTTCATAAGGGCGTTGCCTCTTTATGAAGAGGCGACATAGAATTGCCTCAGCACGCAGAGGCATCGCCTGTTCGAAGAGGCGATCGCCTCTACAACAACACTCTACAACTCTTTAAATCCCTAACTTTCCTTTAAAATTTCCAATTCCATACTTACACCATTTCCCTTCACTTTCCCTCTCTGAGCAGTATCCTAACCCCTTAATATGACTGAAAGAAGCCTGAAACAGCTACAACTGGTCTTGAAAAGCTTGGATGGTGGATCATGGGCAAGATTGGAGCAATTTCACCTATAGATTTTTCAATCTCTGCATGCTAGGAAGATTAACTTCCCTTTTCTCCATGTTCTGGCTCAATTCTGGGATCTCTATAAACATGTCTTCTAGTTCAACACACTAGAGCTATGCCCCCTGCCAGAGGAATTTGAAGCTATCGTAGGCTCTCAAGTGGATTCTGCTTATCAGATTGCAATTCTTCAGTTGAAACTCTGGATTTGCATTCCGTTCAATATCAAATGGCCAGACTATTCAACTTCTCTCCTTAGTCTTCCCTTGGCCATATCTTTGGTACTGAGGTTTTGATAAGCTCTCTCCTCAAAGTTGTTGTGATTGTAGATAACAATGAGGTTTACTGGCCTTGGATGATCTTCCTTATCCTATATGCACAGTTCTTACTTATTTCCCCTTCAGGCAACTGTGATTCAAAAGTTCTCCATATTCTAGATCGAGTAGAATAGGCATCAATCCCTTTCCTCTCATCTTTGCTGAGACCATCATTGGACTGGACAACTTTCAAGAAGCTAGGCGATTCTCTTGGAGTCCCCTACTATTAAAGGTCAGCTTTCATTTTCTTCCTTCATTTTTCTGCTTTTCTGTCATTTTTTAATCATTCATCATCTCTACAGGCATGGTTTCATGAAAAATTGAGGTTGCTCGAGCCTCCCAGAGATATTGCACATTACAAGGCCAAACATTTTCATACTAAAAGGCTTCATCCCATCCTGGCAGATATTCAGGATTAGTTGTTCATATTTCCTGACACTAGAATTCAATGGATGTGTCCCTGGTAGAGATTGCAGCATGTGACCATTTGGTCTTACACTTATTGTGTTCCCATAGTTGGCCTGCATTTTGCCACCTTCGACAATCCTGCCTGTCTCTATCAATAATATAGGCAAAAATAACTGATTGTGGGGCTAGTGCATGAATTTGAGTCAGGGCCTCTTTCTCATAACTTTCTAGATAATCAGATTACAATCTTGGCCTCAGAGAACCATTCAAAGGTACACTGACTCCAATGGAAATTGGTCTACTGATGACCAGTATAAGGCATGGATTCAGTTACAGCAGACAGAAAAGATGAGTTCAGAAGAAATAGAAGGACAAGATAATTGTAGGCATCGAGTGCCCAAGGTGTTCAGCAAAAGAAAAAAAAACAATATTAGTTTATGAAACTTAGTCTTTATTTCCTTTTTTGTTGGATGGAATTTTCTTTTTAGTTAAACAATTTGTAATAAGCATTTAACACAATGTTCATCAGTAACAAAGACAATCCATTCCATTTAATTTAAGCACAGAATGACTATTTATTTTGCTTCTTACATATCTCCTATTGTTAGTTGGCTTGCCCTTACAAGTTTTCCAACTAACTATTTTTCCTCTCTCTCTCCTTCTGCAAGTCCTTAATTTTTGCCTGGACCGCCTTTTTCAAGGTTTTCAATCTAGTAAGACTTTTATTTATTTTTCTTTTCTTTTCGTCTCTAATTTTTTCCTAGACAACCTCTTTTGAGGTTTTCTCCTAGCGAGACTTCACAGAAAATATTTCTTGAGCTTGGGCAAGTTAATGGGCTCTTTGAGCTCATTTCCTTCTAAATTAGATAGGACAGCAGCACCCTTGGAAAACAGTTTCTTCACCAAATACAGACCTTCCCAATTTGGCTTAGTGAGCTTCAACACCAAATCACCTTCTTTAATCTTGCTTAGCTTAATATTCTTATTATAAGCCCAAGCTATCCTTTTTTGATATAGCTGAGAGTGATACATGAATTTCATCCTTATCTCATCCAACAACGTCAGCTGTGCTAGCTAACTTTCTACCCACTGATACTCAAGGATCTTGGATTCTAGGAGAACCCTCAATGATTGAATATCTACTTCCACTGGTAACATACCTTCACACCCATACACCAAAGAGTACAGAGTAGCTCCAGTCGATGTTCTGGCAGTGGTTCTATATCCCCATAATGTGAACTATAGGTAATATGCCTAATCTTTATAGTTCTCTTGTATTTTTGCTAGAATCCTCTTCACATTCTTATTTGTTGCTTCTACTGCCCCATTAGCTTGTGGTCTGTACGGAGATGATTTATAATGCTCAATCTTGTACTCCCTTAACAAAGTAACCATTTTTGCCCTGAACTGAACACCATTATCAATGACAACATGATGAGGCAACCCATGTCTGCAGATTATGTTCTTCTCTTTAAACCTTGCCATCTATTTTGCTCCAACAGTGGTGAATGATTCCGCCTCGACCCACTGAGAGAAATAATTGATCGCTACCACAATATAGTGATGACCGTTGGATGCCTTCGGTCTTACCTCTTTGATGATATCAATCCCTTAGACTACGAATGGTCAAGGAGAAGTTAACCCTTGAAGTTCCATAGAAGGCAGATGGCTCACATCACCATACACTTGGCGGTTATGACATTTCTTTACATAGTTCACACAATTTGCTTCCATAGTCAGCCAGAAATACCCTTGATGAGTTATCTTCTTAGATAGGATGGTTCTGTTCATGTGGGGTCCATATACACCCCCATGAACTACTTCCATAATTTTTTAGGCCTCATCCTTATTAACACATCTCAAATGCACCCCCATTGACATTCTTTTATACAATATCCTATTATGATTGATAAACTGTCTGGATAGCATTCTTAGTGATATCCTTTCCTTCCTATTAGCATCATTAGAAAATTTCCCCATCTTTAAATATCGTTGCAAATCATAGAACCAAGGCTTCTCTGCAAGGTCGATAAGCATTATTCTTATTTCTTCATAATAGGGAGTTTGGGACTTTACCAGGATGAGGGGTTTGACTTTTGCCTGTTTTCCTCCTTCCCATGTTGAAGCTAAAGTGGCCAGGGCATCTGCCATTTGATTCTCTTCCTATGGCAAATGCACAAATCTGCATTGAGTGAAGGATAATAGAATAGTAGCTGAATAATCCTAATATAATCTCAACTTATCTTCTCTTACTTCCCATTCATTGGAGATCTATTTTACCATTAACATAGAGTCTCCGTATATCGTGACCTCTTCTGCCCCCACATTTTGGAGTGCTTCTAACCTAAAGATGCAGGCTTTATATTCAGCTTGATTGTTGGTGACTTTAAATTCTAACCTCTTTGCTATCAGGATCATCTCCCCTTCTGGTGAGATTAGATTTACACCAATGCATGCTCCCTTGTTATTAACAGCCCCATCAAAATACATCATCCATCCTTGGATCTGTAGTGCTTCTAGATGTTCATCTAGAAATTCTAATTCCCATTCTTGTCCATTATCTACCGGATTCTAAGCTAGGAAGTCTGCGATCGCTCTTCCCTTCACCACTTTCTTTGCCACATAGTCTATGTTAAACTCGGTGAGCAGAACCAACCATCTGGCTAACTTTCCTATAAGTGATGGTATTTGTTGGAGATATTTGAGGGGATCATGCTTAGAAATCACTTAAACTCTGTAAGAATAAAAGTAGTGTCAGAGCTTTTTAGTTGCCCAAATTATGGCCATACATGTCTTCTCTATGAGACTGTAGTTGGCTTCATAGGGTAAGAGTTTCTTACTTAAGTAATACACTATATGCTCGACCATTCCATCATCTTCCTGGGCTAACATCGCACGTACCACTTCTTTCTCAATTGCCAGATACAGAATTATAAGTTTACTCGGTTTTAGTGGTTGTAAGACTAGAGGATTCATTAAATAATTCTTAATAGTTTCAAAACCCCATTGACACTTGTCATCCTAGATAACTGGCTGATTCTTTCTCAAGAGCTTAAAGATTGGCTCACATATAGTAGTCAGCTTGGCTATGAATCTACTGATATACTGCAATCGCCCAATGAACCCTCTGACTTCTTTCTTATTCTTTGGTGTAGGCATCTCTCTGATCGCTCTAACCTTATAAGGATCCACCTCTATTCCTTTTTGGCTGACGATGTGTCCTAATAGTTTTCCAAAGGTTACCCCAAAAGCACATTTCTTCAAGTTTAACCTAAGGTTATACTATTCAGCTCTTGCTAGAAACTTATCTAAAGCCTCGAAGTGTCTTTCTCGTGTTGGAGACTTCACCATTATATTATATCAACCACATATACTTCTACTCCTTGTGGACCATGTCATATAGCCAAGTGGTAGCCATCCTTTGATAAGTAGCTCCCACATTTTTCAACCCCAATGGCATAACTAAATAATAATAGACACCGCATTCAGTGGTGAAAGAAGTTTTTAGCTTGTCAGTCACTGCCATCATAGTCTGGTTGTACCCTGAGAAACCATCCATGAAAGAGTACATTGCACTAGAGGCTGCACTATCGACTAAGGTGTCAATACATGGTAAGGAAAATCATCCTTTGGGCAAGCTTTATTCAAGTCCCTATAATCTACGCACATCCTAACTCTCCCGTCTTTCTTAGGAATTGAAATTATGTTGGCTAGCCATTGGGTGTCATCTACTACTTCCAAGAATTTCACCTTCAGCTGTTTTTCAACCTCTTCCTTAATTATGAGAGCCCATTCAGGCCCTAGCCTCCTCTTCTTCTGCTTTATCGGTGTAATATGGGAGTACGTAGGGATTCTATGCTCTGCAATCTCCTTGTCAATCCCGGGCATAACTTCATAACCCCAAGCAAATACTTTCTATCTTCTTTTTAATATTTCTTTCATTTTCTCTCTCTCTTATCAGGAGTTAAGTCAGAATCAATAAGTATATTTTTAGGGTTATCATAAGTGCCTAAATTAAATGATTTAGTTTGAAAAAAATTAATATCAAACATATGCATGAAATGATCAGCACAAACAGAATAATCCTTAGGAAAAACATCGGACAAATAAGCAAACTCAGACCTTATTGCATTAACTTTAGAAAGGAAAATATCATCAGTTTCAAACAGGTTAGCACATGAAATGTCAAGGTCATCATAGAAAATATCCATGATAGAGTCAAGGACATAAGACTTAAAGTTGAACTCCTCTTCCTGGTCAGCAACGTCCTTCAGCTCCACTATACGAATGTCCTCCTCTAGTTTCAGATTCAGCACCAGTTCCTCCACTATCAGCTCCTTAACATCAATTTCATTGATCCCATTCACATATTCAGCGAAGATTTCAAACCCGGGGACCAATTTCTTAGCAATCATCAAAGGCTCATGAGCTCATTTGTATGGGTATCCGGTGCCTTCCTCTACAAATGTTTCCTAAAATGACCTATTCTTGAGTTCACCTCTTACTTTGTTCTTTCTAAATTCAGCCTTAGCTCCATTCTCTTGTTTGGACTCATCAACCTTAGGATATACTACCCCATGCTTCTGAATTGGCACCTTAGGTTCAATAAATTTTGGTAGGACCTACTGGTTCTTCCCCAATCCTATGCCAGGCATAAAGTTCATATCGCACGTCATACTCATAATCTTCTCATTCAGTTCATGTAACACCCACATAATGCATTTACATTTATTTGCATAATATACATATCATATAGACATGAGGAATACATGTATTAATAGAAATATATATGTATATATATTGAGGATTTGATTACATGAATTAATAATATTATATATATTAAGAATTGATTATGTGGCTATTGAAGATAAATATATATATATATTTGCACTTGATTGTTTTAAACAAAATGATGCATATAGGACAAGGGTGGAGGATATGTGGCAGCCAAAAAGAAAAAAGAAAAAAAAAAGAAGAGACTGGCTTCCGATAGAAAAGGGGTAGGAAGAGTGGGTTGTCTATCATCATCATAATCTTCTTCTTCTTCTTCTTCTTCGCCATAAAAAAATAGAGCTTTGAATTTTGAAGTGGAATTAAATATTTAGAATTATTTTCAGATCAAAACATTAATCTTCAAAGGCTTTAAAGGTTTATTGGTGAGTAATTTTAGTATTTTGTGTTGAATTGAGTTGGTATTTAGAATATGCAGAATTCAGATTCTTAAGAACTGGTTTTTAAATCTTATTGTTTTGATAATATCTTGAGCTAGCAAGCTTCAAATTAGGTGTTATTTGATGATTTGAAAACTTTGTTGAGTTATATAAATCTTTCCCTATTTTATCTCAATCTGATTCAAACTCTATGGCAGTGTTTTTAGAGGAAATATTTTATTACTCTGTTTCCATCACTGGTCTGAGTAAGGTAGATTAATTCTTAGGGTTCTTCCTCTATACACCTCCAATTGAAGCAAAATAAATTTTAAATTACTATACACACATATTTTTAATGATCTAAAAAGTTTCATTTATAGATTCATTGTATAGAATTATTGGTGAATTTTTAAAGTCACAATATTTCATCTGTCATAGTTGGCAGCTTTATATGTTTAGGTAGTTTGATGATGCTATCATGCTAAATGGGATACCATTATTTTTATTTTTATTTGAATGTTTATAAATAAGTGAATTATAATCCATTTCAACTAAACCATATGGATATGGGGCTGTCATACATGTAAATACAAGCAAACGGAAGGAAGCCATAAAGGTAGGAGAATAACCTAATGTTCTATATAAATATAACACATAAAATAATTAATTATAAATTTATTTGTTAAGTTGATTGGTTATAGGAAAAATGCATATTATAATTGTTATATGCTGATTTTTTATTATTGTGTTGATGGTTAATTATTTTGAGATGAGATTGTACATATGAATGGTGGTTGTTGAATTCAGGTATTCTATTTGGGAGGGAACATAATACTTGTTGACGCAACATATGGAGATATATAACTCCAAATGGGGTACTGTTTATTTCTATAAAACCTTGAAGATTTTATTTACAAAATTGATAGAAATAGAGAAAGTTTAATTTTGTTGGTTTGATGGCTAATTTAGGAAATACTTTTTGTTGCTTAATTTTGTTGACAACTTGACCATGGTGGATTGTTTTTAATGTTTCTCTTTCAATATGTGTCCAATTGTTGTGAAATCAATTGTAAATTAATATAGACTTATAATGATATTTATCTGGAGAAGATGGCTTTAATACTCATAACGTGGAATGTTTGGCGTATTTTTGAATTAGCACTATCAATTCTGCCATGTTGAAATATGGGATATTTTTGGTATATTGGTGAATTTGCACTATTGAATTTGCCAAGTTGAAAAATGGGTATCTTTTTGGTTTATTATTGGTTTCTTATGTATTATGAGATGTAAATTGTTTAATGGAGTGGATGAGTATGAGGACGCAATGTTACTTGTGAATAAGGCAAGACTGTGTGCGTTATGGAATTCCCTAGATATGCCATAAAAAGACTAAAGAAAAATGTTGTACACGATTATGGCAAGGTTGTGTGCATTTATGGTAGGGTGTGTGCGTTTGGGGATCCATAAATAAAAGAAAGAAGTTTTGGTTTTACATGTAATTCACAAGTTCATTGTTGTCCAAATGGAGAAAACATTATGCTATGTACATACTATAAGTTCATAGCTAAACATTAAATGAATGGAAAATTAATTATACATGTTTGTATGTGTTAATTTTTCATAGGATATTATGTTATTCCTTTACTGAGTTACAACCTCACTCCTCTGCACTATTTTTCAGGATTAAAATTTTTATAGTTGGCTTGAAGAATAAGTGCATCCATCACTCCAGCATTGTGTCGGATGGGTCAGGAGGAGGTCGCCCTCAATTTTTCTAAAAAGGAGCTTATTTAGTGAATTAGGTTGCCCTCAGTTTTTCTAAAAAGGAGCTTATTTAGTGAATTTTCATATTTTGCATTAAGGCTTGTGTATTGTATATAAATAATAGAAGGAAAGATGTGAACTATTTGATGCTGTGAGCCATTGTGGTATGTAATATGTGTTATTTAAAAAACATTTTGATACATGTATTGAATCATATACTAAAATTTGATATTTTTGGATACATTATTTATTAGTCACATGCTTATAATGTATGCTTGACATCCTTAACAGGTGTCACATTTAGTGGTATCAGTGCATGGTTTAGAATTCCTTAGGATAGAAGTGTGAATGCATATATACATGTTAGGAATTCATGTATGTGTTAAAATTTTTTTAATTAATTAAGACTAAGTGTTCGTATTTTGAATAGGATGAGTAGGGAGGGGAGTCGTGCTGAGCCAAATGAGTCTGAGTCTGTGCATGGAGTCAAGCATGCAAATGCACCACCACAACCAACCCAAGAATTACCAGCAGTAATGCAACAATTTCTTAAGACTTTATAACAAATAATGGAGCCAGTATTACAGACAGTTAATCAGGTAGCCAATCAGCTAGTTCAACAACCAGTAATGCAACTAATGGCAGAAGTTAGAGAAATGGAGGCTAGAGATAAAACTTATGACAGATTGAGAAAATAATGGGCTACAGAATTTCAGGGCACCACTGATCCTGAAGTAGCAGAGGAATGGTTATGGGAATCAGATAAGGTACTGGGTAGGCTGGAATGCACACCGGCACAAAAGTTGAAATATGTTGTATCATTATTACGAAAATCAGCTTTAGATTGGTGGGATCTAATTCCAGGAAGTAGAAACAGACCTATGACATTGACTTGGGATGACTTCCTTAGGAAATTTGCAAATAAATACACACCACCAATGTATATAGATAAAAAAAAAATAGAATTTCTTAGCTTGGAACAGGAAAACATGACAGTATAAGAATATGAGATGCAATTCTCTCGGTTGTCAAAGTATGCATAAGAAGAAGTAGCTATTGAAGATGCAAAACAAAGAAAATTTGAAAAGGGATTGAGAATGGATATCCAAGAAAAGATTTCCTTGAAGCTACCAAGTTATAGTGCTTTATTAAAGGTTGCATTGAGGGTGGAAGAGTATTCAACGGAGAAAGATGCAATGTCAGCAAAGAGAAGAAAGGGGATAAGTGAGTATGGTGGTTCAGAAAGAAAAGGAAGAGATTTTTCTTTTAGGGGTTCTGGGTCTCAAGGGAGTAGATATTATAGGAGAGGAGTTAGCCATCAAAGTATGAGTAGGTCTACCACAGTAACATCGAGTAGAGGCGGACAAGGTGGTTATAGTTAGAATAGAGCAGAGAGTAAGAGAGGTGAGGGAGGTGTTTCAGCTAGCCGGGGATATAGTACATCATGTGCTAGATGTGGTAGGCTTTATAGTGGAGAGTGTTGAGGAACAAGGCAAATACTTTGTTTTCACTGTGGTTAGCCGGGGCATATAACCAAAGTTTGTTGGAGTAAGAACCGAGCCAGTGAAAGTCAGGTTACAAGGCAGAGTAGCATAAGTGAAAATATAACTTAGGGAGGAGTGAGTAGAGGAAGAGGTAGAGGAATGGGATGAGGAGGAGGTTTTAAAATGGTACAGGCTGGACAAATAGGCCAACCTCAACAATCATTACCCCAAGCTACAGTTTATGCAGTGACAAGATAAGAAGCACCTTCTGCATCAGATGTTGTGACCGCTATAATCTCTATTTATGGTTTTGATGCTTATACATTGATTGAACCAGGATCAACATATTCATTTATTTCATATGAATTTGCATTGAAAAACCATAGCAATATAGAAACTTTAGGGTATAGTATTTGTGTATCAATGCCTGCTGGGGGTACTGTAATTGTAGATAAGGTTATGAAATCCTATCCTATAGTAATAAATGAGAATACCCTTCATGCGGATCTAGTTGTGATAAAACTTAAGAAATTTGATGTTATTTTGGGAATGGATTGGTTATCTAGAAATCATGTTATAGTGGACTGTCAAACAAAAGACGTGGTTATGGAGACCCCAGAACAGAGAAAATTAGTTTTTGTGGGTAAAAGAAAATTTTTTCCAACTTGTTTAATTTCAGCTACTGCTGCTTCCTATTTGATTAAAAGGGGGTGTGAAGTTTATTTGGCCAATGTGATGGATGTATCTAAAGTTAGTCCAGCAGTAGTGGATGTTCTAACAGTGAAAGAATTTGTAGATGTATTTCCAGAAGAACTACTAGGTTTACCTCCACATCGAGAAATTGATTTTGAGATAGAAACCATACCTGGGGTAGCACCAATATCAATTACACCCTATAGAATGGCACCATTAGAGTTGAAAGAATTAAAGACATAGTTGGAAGAATTATTGAAAAAAGGGTTTATTAGACCAAGTACATTGCCATAGGGAGCTCCGGTGTTATTTGTGAAAAAGAAGGATGGAAGTTTAAGATTGTGTATTGATTACAGCAGTCAAATCGGGTCATTATAAAGAACAAATATCCTTTGCCACAGATTGATGATTTGTTAGATCAGTTAAAAGGAGCAAATGTATTTTCCAAAATTGATTTAAGGTCTAGATATTGGCAATTGAGAATTTCAGAGGCACCCATACCAAAGACAGCAGTTAGAACATGATATGGGTATTATGAATTTATTGTGATGCCATTTGGACTAACAAATGCTCCTGTTGCTTTTATGTCCTTAATGAACAAAATATTCCATATGTATCTTGATCGATTTGTCTTAGTGTTTATTGATGATATATTGATTTATTATGAAACTCGAGAGCATCATGAAGAATATTTGATAATAGTGTTGCAGATATTGAGAGAAAAACAACTTTATGCAAAATTTAGTAAATGTGAGTTTTGGCTAGAAGAGATTGCATTCTTGGGGCATATATTTTTCTAAAAATGGTGTACAACTTGATCCTTCAAAGATTGCAGCCATAAAGGAGTGGGAACCCCCTAAAAATATATTAGAGGTACGAAGTTTTATGGGATTGGCTGGATATTATAGGAGATTTATTGAAGGATTCTCAGACATTGCCAAACAATTAACAAACTTGCTAAAGAAGGATTTGATGTTTAAATGGGATGTTAAATGTGAAGAAAGTTTTGAAGAATTAAAGAAAAGACTGATTTCTCATAGATTTTAACTGTGCCATCAGGAAATGGTGGATATGTAATTTTTATAGATGCATCATAACATGGATTGGGGTGTGTGTTAATGTAAAATGGAAAAGTCATTGCTTATGCTTCTCGATAGTTAAGGAGTCATGAACTAAATTATCCGACTCATGATCTGGAATTAGTAGCAATTCTGCATGCTCTAAAAATATGGAAGCATTATCTATAAGGAGAATCATTTCAGATTCTCACTGATCATAAAAGTCTGAAATATATCCCAACACAAAAGGAGTTGAATTTGAGACAAAGAAGGTGGATGGAGTTGATAAAGGATTATGATTATACCATAGATTATCATTCCGGAAAAGCCAACAAAGTTGCTGATGCTTTAAGTAGGAAAGCCATGGAGAGAAGTGCTGGAATGACTTGTCAGACAGTAAGGTCATTGGTAGTGCTTAGAACATTGCATGTAGAATTTGCACTTAGGAGGATATACTTATTGCAAGTATGTATGTCAAGCCTTTGTTAGAGAGTAAAATTCAAGAAAAGTAGATGAGTGATCCATATTTAAGAAAAATGAGGGATAAGGTACAACAAGGAATGAATAAAGAATATGCATTGAGGCACGATAGGATGTTGTTGATTAATGGCCGTGTTTGTGTTCCAAATATAAGAGAATTGAGAGAAGAAATTTTGAATGAAGCCCATTATGCATCGTATACAATGCATCCTAGGAGCACTAAAATGTACAGAGATATACGACCTTTTTATTATTGGCCGACAATAAAGAAAGATAGAGCTGAATGTGTAGCAAAATGTTTGACGTGTCAACAAGTAAAAGTTGAACATCAGGCATCGGCTGGTAAACTTCATCCATTATCTATTCCAGAGCAGAAATGGGAAAAGATAACGATGTATTTTGTTTTTGGATTGCCTTGAACCTTCAAGAAGCATGATGCCATATGGGTAGTTGTTGATTGACTTACCAAATCAGCTCATTTTCTACCCATGCAACAAAGTGATTCACTAGGAAAATTGTCTAGAATATATGTGTCAGAAATTGTAAGATTACAAGGTATGCCAACATTAATTGTGTCAGACAGAGATTCGCAATTTACATCTCACTTTTGGGGAAGTTTACAAAAGCTTTAGGAACAAAGCTATATTTCAGTACAACATTTCACTACCAGACATATGGACAATCTGAGAGGACAATTCAAACATTAGAAAATATGCTAAGAGCTTCAATGCTTGAATTTAAAGGGAATTAGGATGAGTATTTACCTTTAATTGAATTTTCTTACAATAACAGTTATCATTCAAGTATTGGTATGGCTCCATATGAAGCTTTATATGGCAGAAAATGTAGAAGCCATGTTTGTTAGGATATGGAAGGGTTGTGGCAATTAGAAGGTCCTGATTTGATACAAGAAATTGTGGATAAGATTAAAATAGTAAAAAAGTGTTTAAAGGTTGCATAAGATAGACAAAAGAGTTATGTGGACAAGCATAGAAGAGAAATGGAGTATGATGTGGGTGAAAAAGTGTTCTTGAAAGTATCACCATGGAAGGGCATTTTACGATTTGGTAGGCAAGATTCAAATAGCGGGACTGCCGCCTGGGGCACTGCCCCTAGGACCCCGAATGGGTTTGTCACATTATTCATTTTTGAACATAATAATTAAATTGCTATGTAAATTGAATTATTATGCAATATGTGTTTATTGTTAAATGCATGGTGCATAACATGACCCTTAGACCCAATGTGATTGGATTTAATTATTTTATGGGTTGTAATTTTAAATATGGCCTGCGAGTCATTTTATTTGTTGTAATTGTTTTATTTTATTATTATTAGATAGTAAAAGAATAGTTTTAAATTACAACAAGTTATGTAATGTAAATCAAGACCAAAGGTGTAAGTACAAGTTGGAGGCCCAGGATGGAGATCCACATTGAAGGCTCAAGCTTGTATTTGTAATATTGCCTACGCTTGACCTTTGATCTTCTTATTGGCTTATGAAGATCAATTTATTTATGGGCCCTGCTATGTCACATTTATCTTATTTTATATGCCATGCATGTGATGCCATGTATGTGATGCAAGATGGTAATAACTAAATAAGATAAAAACAACTAAACCCTCATTTAATATTAAGTCATTAAAATGCCTCTTATTAATCAACACTTATCAAGATTTGGATTGCTATATATAGGTTATGCCAAAGCATAGTGTATAAAGCCATCTAAATAAGATAAGATAAATAATGGTGATATCCATATGTTTGAGATGGTTTGACTTAACTAGATTATCAAAACGGTTTTGGACCTAGGGCATCAGATAAGATATACTGGTACATGTGATATCAATATCCTATAAATATCCAAGAATTACATAGGATGTAATTGGTAAAGTGTTACCTACCTAAATAGCCATACTTTAAGTGATAAGCCAAAGCTTACTTGAAGTGGGGTGAAATATGGATCTTGGCCCACTTAGTAATTTAAATTGTTGAAATTATGTTGAGGGTTTATTATTATTTTAGAATATTTAGTGGGAGCTTTATTATGCTCATTCATTTACAATAAAATACTAAATGTACTCCATATATATTTGTTGTGCATAATGACTTCAAACACTACACCTACCATGTCATTACGATCAATCCTTGAGAAGGATAAGCTTAATGGGACTAACTTTCTTGACTAGTACTGAAACTTGAGAATTATTCTTAGGCAAGAAAGAAAGGAATATATCCTTAATAATCCTATCCTAGAGGAACCAACTGATAATGCTCCTAGAGCACAAAAGGATGCTTATAGTAAGCATCTCAATGATTCAGTTGATGTCACTTGTCTCAGGCTTGGATACATGGAGGTTGAGTTACAAAAGAAACTGATGGAAATGGAGGCTTATACGATGATAGGCCATCTCAAGGAAATGTTCCAAGAGAAAGCTAGAATTGAAAGGTTCAATACCATCAGGGCATTGCTCTCTTGCAAGTTGATTGCTAGCGGCTCTGTGAGTCCTCATGTTCTCAAGATGAAGGGTCATCTTGAACACTTGGACAAACTTAGTCTTAAGATTAAACAAGAATTGGCTATTGATATCATTCTCCAATCTTTGCCTGAAGCTTATGATGGTTTCATCATGAATTTTAATATGCATAGTATGGATAAAACTGTTTCAGAGTTGCATGGGATGCTTAAAACTGCTGAAAAGAACATCAAGAATACCACTAAGGATGTTCTAATGGTTAATAAGGGAAAGGGTATGAAAAAGGTTGGAAAGGGCAAGGGCAAGACTCCTAAAGGTTTTCAGAAGCCAAAGCCTAAGCCCAAGCCCAATCCCAAACTCAAAGCTGAACCCAAACCAAAGCCACCAAAGGAGGGAATATGCTATTTTTGTAATAAGCTAGGTTATTGGAAAAGAAATTGCAAGCTATACATGAATGATCTGAATAAGAAGGGTAGTGTGACTACCTCTTTAGGTATTCATGTTATAGAACTTAATCTATCTACTTCTGATTCTTGGGTATTAGATACTAGATTAGGATCTCACATTTGTACTAATGTGCAGGGTCGAAAAAGGAGTAGATCATTGGCTAGAGGCGAAGTGGACCTACATATTGGCAATGGAGCAAGAGTTACTGCCTTAGCTGTAGGGACTTATGAGTTAACTTTACCTAGTGGACTTACTTTAAATTTGGAAAATTGTTATTATGTGCCTACTATGTGTAGGAATATTATTTATGTTTCTTGTTTGGACAAGAAAGGATTTAAATTTATTATTAGGAATAATAAATGCAATATTTATCATGATAACATTTTCTATGGATATGCTCCACGCACTAGTGGTCTTTATGTTCTAAATGTTGAAGACACTACTGAAAAGTCAATCTATAACATT